>SJYA01006187.1:7526-19262 GCA_006410615.1 Neotragus moschatus | reverse complement strand
ATCTGTATGTCTTCTTTGGAGAAATGTCTGTTTAGTTCTTTGGTGCACTTTTTATTGGGTCATTTATTTTTCTGGAATTGAGCTACAGGAATTGTTGGTATATTTTTGAGATTAGTTGTTTGTCAGTTGCTTCATTTGCTATTATTTTCTCCTATTCAGAAGGCTGTCTTTTCACCTTGTTTATAGTTTTCTTTGTTGTGCAAAAGATTTTAAATAGGTCCCATTTGTTTATTTTTGCTTTTATTTCCAATATTCTGGGAAGTGTGTCATAGAGGATCCTATTGTGACTTATGTCAAAGAGTGTTTTGCCTATGTTCTCCTCTAGGAGTTCTATAGTTTCTGGCCTTATGTTTAGATCTTTAATCCATTTTGAGTTTACTTTTGTGTATGGTGTTAGAAAGTCTTCTAGTTTCATTTTTTTTACAAGTGGTTGACCAGTTTTCCCAGCACCACTTGTTAAAGAGATTGTCTTTTATCCATTGTATATTCTTGCCTTCTTTGTCAAAAATAAGGTGACCATAGGTGCATGGATTTATCTCTGGGCTTTCTACTTTGTTCCATTGATCTATATTTCTGTCTTTGTGCCAGTACAATACTGTCTTGATGACTGTGGCTTTATAGTAGAGCCTGAAGTCAGGAAGGCTTATTCCTCCAGTTCCATTCTTCTTTTACAACATTGCTTTTGCTATTCGAGGTTTTTTGATCTAGTTCTATGAAAAATACCATTGGTAGCTTGATAGGGATTGCACTGAGTCTATAGATTGCTTTGGGTAGTATAGTTATTTTCACTATATTGATTCTTCTGATCCATGAACACGGTATATTTCTGAATTTACTGGTGTCCTCTTTGATTTCTTTCACCTGTGTTTTATAGTTTTCTATAAATAGATCTTTTGTTTCTTTAAATATACATATTCCTAAGAATTTCATTCTTTTCATTGCAATGGGGAATGGCATTGTTTCCTTAATATCTTTTTCTGTTTTCTCATTGTTAGTGTATAGGAATGCAAGGGATTTCTGTGTATTGATTTTATATCCTGCAACTTTACTATATTCATTGATTAGCTCTAGTAATTTTCTGGTGGAGTCTTTAGGGTTTTCTATTTAGAGGATCATGTCATCTGCAAACAGTGAGAGTTTTACTTCTTCTTTTCCAATCTGGATTCTTTTTCTTCCTTTTTCTGCTCTGATTGCTGCGACCAAAATTTCCAAAACTATGTTGAATAGTAGTGGTGAGAGTGGGCACCCTTATCTTGTTCCTGACTTTAGAGGGAATGCTTTCAATTTTTCACCATTGAGAATAATGTTTGCTGTGGGTTTGTCATAGATAGCTTTTATTATGTTGAGGTATGTTCCTTCTATCCCTGTTTTCTGGAGGGTTTTTATTATAAATGGATATTGAATTTTGGCAAAGGCTTTCTCTGCATCTATTGAGATAATCATATGGTTTTTGTTTTTTAATTTGTTAATGTGTTGTATTACATTGATTGATTTCAGTATATTGAAGAATCCTTGCATTCCTGGGATAAATCCCACTTGGTCATCTGGTATGATCTTTTTAATGTGCTGTTGGATTCTGTTTGCTATGATTTTGTTAAGGATTTTTGCATCTATGTTCATCAGTAATATTGGCCTGTAGTTTTCTTTTTTGTGTGGCATCTTTGTCAGGTTTTGGTATTAGGGTGATGGTGGCCTCATAGAATGAGTTTGGAAGTTTACCTTCCTCTGCAATTTTCTGAGGAGGTTGAATAGGATAGAGCTAACAAGCTCTTCTCTAAATTTTTGGTAGAACTCAGCTCTGAAGCTATATGGTCCTGGGCTTTTGTCTGCTGGAAGATTTCTGATTACAGTTTCAACTTCTGTGCTTGTGTTGGGTCTGTTAAATTTTTCTATACCTTCCTGGTTCAGTTTTGCAATGTTGTACTTTTCTAAAAATTTGTCCACTTCTTCCAAGTTGTCCATTTTATTGGCATATAGTTGCTGATAGTAGTCTCTTATAATCCTTTGTATTTCTATGTTGTTTGTTGTGATCTCTCCAATTTCATTTTTAATTTTGTTTATTTCATTTTTCTCCCTTTATTTCTTGATGAGTCTGGCTAATGCTTTGTCAATTTTATTTAAGTTGTCAAAGAAGCATCTTTTGGCTTTGCTGATTTTTGCTATGGTCTCTTTTGTTTCTTTTGCATTTATTTTTACCCTAATTTTAAAGATTTCATTCTTGCTACTAACCCTGGGGTTCTTCATTTCTTCCTTTTCTACTTGCATTAGGTGTAGAGTTAGACTTTTGTCTTGTTTCTTGAGGTAAGCCTGTATTGCTATGAACCTTCCCCTTAGCCCTGCTTTTACAGTGTCCCACAGGTTTTGGGTTGCTGTGTTTTCATTTTCTTTCATTTCTATGCATGTTTTGATTTATTTCTTGATTTCTTCTGTGATTTCTTGCTTATTCAGCAGTATGTTGTTCAGCCTCCATAAGTGGGAAATTTAATAGTTTTTTCTCCTGTAATTGTGATCTAATCTTACTGCATCATGGTCAGAAAAGATGCTTGGAATGATTTCAATTTTTTTGAATTTACCAAGGCTAGATTTATGGCCTAGGATGTGATCTATCCTGGAGAAGGTTCCGTGTGCACTTGAGAAAAAGATGAAGTTCATTGTTTTGGGGTGAAATGTCCTATAGATATCAGTTAGATCTAACTGGTCTATTGTATCATTTAAAGTTTGTGTTTCCTTGTTAATTTTCTGTTTAGTTGACCTATCCGTAGGCATGAGTGGGGTGTTAAACTCTTCCACTATTATTGTGTTATTGTTAATTTCCCCTTTCATACTTGTTAGCATTTGTCTTACATATTGCAGTGCTCCTATGTTGGGTGCATATATATTTATAATTGTTATATCTTATTCTTCGATTGATCCTTTGATCATTATGTAGTGTCCTTCTTTGTCTCTTTTCATAGCCTTTGTTTTAAATTCTATTTTATCTGCTATGAGTATTGCTACTCCTGCTTTCTTTTGGTCTCTATTTGTGTGGAATATCATTTTCCAGCCCTTCACTTTCATTCTGTTTGTGTCCCTTGTTTTGAGCTGGGTCTCTTGTAGATAACACATATAGGTGTCTTGTTTTTGTATCCATTCAGCCAGTCTTTGTCTTTTGGCTGGAGCATTCAATTCATTTATGTTTAAGGCAATTATTGATAAGTATGATTCTTTTGCCATTTACTTTATTGTTTTGGTGTCAAGTTTACACACCCTTTCTGTATTTCCTGTCTAGAGAAGATCCTTTAGCATTTGTTGGAGAGCTGGTTTGGTGGTACTGAATTCTCTCAGCTCTTGCTTGTCTGTAAAGCTTTTGATTTCTCCTTCATATTTGAATGAGATCCTTGCTGGGTACAGTAATCTCAGCTGTTGGTTATTTTCTTTCTTCACTTTAAGTATGTCCTGCCATTCCCTCCTGGCCTGAAGAGTTTCTATTGAAAGATCAGCTGTTATCCTTATAGGAATCCCCTTGTGTGTTATTTGTTGTTTTTTCCTTGCTGCTTTTATTATTTGTTCTTTGTGTTTGATCTTTGTTAATTTGATTAATATGTATCTTGAGGTGTTTCACCTTAGGTTTATTGTGTTTGGGATTCTCTGGGTTTCTTAGATTTGGGTGATAATTTCCTTCCTCATTTTAAGGACGTTGTCAAATGTTATCTCCTCGGGTATTTTCTCATGGTCTTTCTTTTTGTCTTCTTCTTCTGAGACACCTATGATTCGAATGTTGGGGTGTTTAACATTGTTCCAGTGGTCTCTGAGATTGTCTGCCAGGGTCCAGCCCCCACAGGATCCAGGGGAACCCGAAGGAGAAATGGCGTCAGTGGATGATTTAGAGAGAGATAAGGAAAGAATGTTATAGATAAGAAAATAGAGGAGTGAAAGAGGCTGATATTCCTTGGTTTACACAGAAAGCTAACAAAGTCTTAGAAGCTCAGGCAGGAAAGTGAATGCAGAGGGCCTCTGTATTCCAAGGAATCAGCCTGAAAAATAGAGGGAGGGAGAGGGAGAAAGAAAGAAAGAAAGAGAGAAAAAAAGAAAAACACGGGGTGACCAAGCTTCTTCAGTGAGTGGGGCCCATTATTTTATTTTTAAAAGGGACTTCTATACCTTGACTTGTACATAGAGGGAAATGAAAGATGCAAAGTCATACAGAGTCAGCCCAAACATTACATCTGTTTTGTCTTTATCAAAACCAGGATTATTTCTGCATATCTTTCCCATAAACAATATTGTGTACATTATCTTCTGGCCTTGAAGGCCTGTGAACATTTTGTGATCCTCTTTTGATAAAGGCTGCTCAACCAGAAAACTTATTTTCTCTTGAAATAATTTTTCTTTATATTTCTAATCTATGTCAGCCTCAGAAAATGTTAAACAGAGTTACATTTCTCAGGGAGCAAAGGTGCAGTGAGTTACAAGAAAGAATCAATTAGCTCAAAGGTCTGATGTGGTTAATTTCAAGGCTACACTTGTTTTTCTTACATTCCAACTATGTTAACTAATGCACTCCTAGATGAACAGTGGATAAGTGATATGGGAACTTAGCAACAAACATTGGCTCAATAATGAAATCCTACACCAGCACTACTCTAATAGTTTTTAACTCTTTGAAAGGCTCTATGTTTCACACTTCCTGTGTCTCTCACAGTTGGTAGGCTGTGAACAATCATATACGTAGCTGCAAGTGTCTGGATAAACCTGCCAAGCAAGCTAGAATGCTAACAGAGGGAGTTTGATTTGAAATATTCCTCTCATGTCCAGGAGGCTTGTTAGCTAGAGCCCTAAGTTGATTTTCTCCAGAGAAAGGTGGTCAGGGATAGCCCCTGTTAATGTCAGAAATGTAACTGAAAAGCATAATGCAGTAAGGCAGGCAGACTCTGGTTTTGGGGGTAGATGCTAGAGAAAGTCCAGGGGGACCCCTGAGACCTGATCCCGCCTTTGTGTATGTCAGGCCTCCTTCCTCATGATCTTTGCCATGGGCGGGATTCCTCACGCTGGCTCCAGGCAATTGTCTTCATTTCTTTTAATTCGTTTTTCTTTTCTCCTCTCTGATTCATTTATTTCTACCTCATTAATCCTATCTTCTGCCTCCATTATTCTACTATTTGTTCCCTCCAGAGTGTTTTGATCTCACTTATTGCATTATTCACTATATATTGACTCTTTTTTAATTTCTTCTAGGTTCTTCTTAAAATTTCCTTGCATCTTCTCAATCCTTGTCTTGAGGCTATTTATCTGTGATTCCATTTTGATTTCAAGATTTTGGATCATTTTCACTATCATTTTTTTGGAATTCTTTATCAGGTAGATTCCTTATCTCTTCCTCTTTTGTTTGGTTTGGTGGACATTTATCCGGTTCCTTTACCTGCTGGGTATTCCTCTGTCTCTTCATCTTGTTTATATTTCTGTGTTTGCAGTGGCCTTTCTGTATTCTAGCAGTTTGTGGAGTTCTCTTTATTGTAGTTTCCTCGCTGTGGGTGGGGTTGGATGGGTGGCTTGTCAAGGTTTCCTGGTTAGGGAAGCTTGTGTCGGTGTTCTGGTGGGTGGGGCTGGATTTCTTCTCTCTGGAGTGAAATGAAGTGTCCAGTAATGAGTTATGAGATGTCAGTGGGTGGGCAGCCTGTATATTGAAGCTCAGGGCTGTGTTTCTGTGTTGCTGGAGAATTTGCATGGTATGTTTTGCTCTGGAACTTGTTCGTGCTTGGGTGGTGCTTGGTTTCAGTGTAGGTATGGAGGCCTTTGACAAGCTCCTGTTGATTAGTTTTCCCTGGAGTCAGGAGTTCTCTGGTGTTCTCAGGACTTGGATGTAAGCCTCCTGCTTCTGATTTTAAGTCTTATTTTTTACAGTAGCCTCAATGCTTCTCCATCTATACAGCACCATTGATAAAACACCTATGTTAAAGTTGAAAAGTTTCTCCACAGTGAGGGACACTCAGAGAAGTTCACAGTGTTACATGGAGGAGAGAAGAGGGAGGAGGGGGATAGAGGTGACCAGTATGAGATGAGGTGGAATCAAAAGAGGAGAGAGCAAGCTAGCCAGTAATCACTTCCTTATGTGTGCTCCACAGAATGGACCACTCAGAGATGTTTATGGAGTTATACAGAGAAGAGGAAAGAAGGAGACAGGTGTTCAGGAAGATAAAGGGGGAAATAAAAACTAGAGAGACAGATCCAGCCAGTAATAAATTCCCTAAGTGTTCTCTGCCATCTGGAACACAAAAAGAGATTCACAGAGTTGGGCATAGAAGAGAAAGGGGAGGGAGGAGATAGAGCCGACCTGGTGGAGAAAAAGGAGTATCCAAAGGGAGAGGGAGCAGTCAAGCCAGTAATCTCACTCCCAAGTAAAAATGGGTACTGAAGATTGGGTTCTTAAAGGTAAAAAATTGATAACAAATACCAGAAAGCAAAGATTAAAAATCTAGAGTAGAGATTGGATTTTCAAAAATGCAATATTAAAGAAAAAAAGTCAAAAAATTATAAAATATATACTTATGAAGTTTGCTTTAAAAAATATAGTCTCTCTCTTTTTTTTGCAAAGTAATAGGTTATAAAAATGAAAATTAAAGGAGTAATAGAGGAATTAAATTTTTTAAAATTAAAGAATGATAGTAAAAACAGTAAAAATATATCTAGGACTTTCTCTGGTATTGTTGTGGGCAGTGTGGGGTCAGTTCATTTTGGATAGTTCCTTGATCCAGCTTGTAAATCTCAAGATCTACTGGCCCCTTCCTATGTAGTCGTATTATCTACTGGGTTTTAATCTATTGCACCTGTCACTTCCAAGGTGGTTCCCTCTGTTTTAGCTTCTTCTGTTTGCTGGTCTCTTCAGTGCCCCCTGACACAAGGGGGCGGTGGTGGACATGTTTTTAGGCTCACTTGTTCAGTCGTGCTGTGGGGAGGGAGGGACGCTGCAAACAAATAATACTGGCATGTGTTTGCAGTGTCTCAGCCACACTGGGTTTGCCCACACTCACAGTGTGTGTGCTTTCCCTGTCCACCCTGCTTTGGCTCTAGGTTGCTCTGCCAGGAACTGTCTGAGGTTGGCCCTGGGTTGTATGCACTTCTCAGGTCTAAACCACTCAGGTTCAGGTAATCAGGTAGTCCTCAGAGGTGCAGACTTTGTTGAGCCTGTGTTTTGTGCCCATCCCAGTTCTGAGCAGCTCAGGTGACCAGGTGTGTTTGGCGAGCGTGGTCTCTGCAGCCTATCACCTCCCCCGTCCCTGCTGCTCGGTTTTCTGGGTGTACAACTGGCACACATTCTCAGGCACATGTTGACTGTCTAGAATCCCAAAAAGGTTTGGTTGGCAATGAAGCCTTCTTGCAGTTTGGTAGATAATGCCTCTCTGGGGCCGTGATTGCCCCCTTCTGGGTCTGGCTGCCCTTGCCTGCCTGTCAGCGGAGGGGGATATGCCGGTCTGCAGCCCTAGCTCTGCTCAGTCCCTTGTTCTGTGGGCAGGCCTGACGGTGTCTTAGGTTAGGGCTTTTCTCGTGGTAGCTATTCCAGTCTGACTGCTATCCCAATTAGTTCCCTCAGATTTCCCTCGGGGCATTCAGTCCCGGTTCTTACTCTAAACAATGTAGCCCACGCCTCCCTGTCTAGCCCCTGCTTATTAATGGTGTATGCAGGCATCTGCGCTGCTTCTCCACTGGGGGAGTTACTATTGGACATGTAATCTGTGGGTTTTAGTTATTTATTTATTTTTCCTCCCGATTATGTTGCCCTCTGTGGTTCCAAGGCTCACCACAGACTCAGCAGTGAGAGTGTTTCCTGGTGTTTGGAAACTTCTTTCTTAAGACTCCCTTCCCAGGACGGAGCTCCTTCCTTATCTCTTTTCCCTCTCTTTTTGTCTTTTATATTTTTTCCTACCTCCTTTCAAAGACAATGGGCTGCTTTTCAGGATGCCTGATGTCCTCTGCCATAATTTAGAACTGGATTTGTAGAATTTACTCAGCGTTCAAATGTTCTTTTGATGAATTTGTGGGGGAGAAAGTGGTCTCCCCATCCTATTCCTCTGCCATCTTCGGACCACCCCCTCTCTCCTTCACTTTCTTATTGTTGACTCCAGACCACCAGTTTCCAGTCCATTAAAGGACCTCAACATAGTTTCATGTTTAATTTGAATTAAATATATTCTGCGCTTTATATGAAAACAAAACAAATAACAAAAGACCAACGAAGCATACATTTCCTTTACATCTGAAAAATTCCATTTTATTATCTTTGTGACAGTAAACATGCAACTTTATAGTACCTTTCTAAAAACAGGAAAATCCTTTCATTAAATTTTAATAAAGTATAAGTCACATTGTTAAATCATGTGAACATGAGAGGATGTTTTTCAAGGCTTTGTATTTTTATATAGAACAATACAGTTGCTTAAACATCTTTGGAACAATTTTTATTTGATATTTACTAACCCTATAATAAAATGTAAAATGTGTGATATAGACACTTTAAAACACAAAAGAGAAAAATAGAGTGTTCACCAAGATTTCAGAACACTTGCCTTCAATTTGTTAAAATATTAGTAAATGTTCAATGAGGTCTATAGCAGTGAGGTAGAGTGCATGTCTTTTTCCATTTGCAAGGTTTATTTAGAAGTATTTAGAGGCACATGTAGGTCAGGAAGCAACAGTTAGAACTGGACATGAAACAACAGACTGGTTCCAAATAGGAAAAGTAGTATGTCAAGGCTGTATATTGTCACCCTGCTTATTTAACTTATATGAAGAGTATATCATGTGAAATGCTGGGCTAGAAGAAGCACAAGCTAGCATCAAGATTGAAAGGAGAAATATCAATAACCTCAGATATGCAGATGACACCACCCTTATGATAGAAAGTGAAGAGGAACTAAAAATCCTCTTGATGAAAGTGAAAGAGGAGAGTGAAAAAGTTGGCTTAAGGCTCAACATTTGGAAAACGAAGATCATGGCATCTGGTCCCATCACTTCATGGGAAATAGNGAAGCAAAAGCTGGAATCAAGATTGAAAGGAGAAATATCAATAACCTCAGATATGCAGATGACACCACCCTTATGATAGAAAGTGAAGAGGAACTAAAAATCCTCTTGATGAAAGTGAAAGAGGAGAGTGAAAAAGTTGGCTTAAGGCTCAACATTTGGAAAACGAAGATCATGGCATCTGGTCCCATCACTTCATGGGAAATAGATGGGGGAAACAATGGACACAGTGTCAGACATTATTTTTCTGGGCTCCAAAATCACTGCAGATTGTGATTATAGCCATGAAATTAAAAGATGCTTGCTCCTTGGAGGGAAACCTATGACCAACCTAGACAGCATATTGGAAAGCAGAGACATTACTTTGCCAACAAAGGTCCATCTAGTCAAGGCTATGTTTTTTCCAGTGGTCATGTATGGATGTGAGAGTTTGACTGTAAAGAAGGCTGAGCACCAAAGAATTATGCTTTTGAACTGTAGTATTGAAGAAGACTCTTGAGCGTCCCTTGGCCTGCAAGGAGATCCAACCAATCTATCCTAAAGGAGATTAGTCCTGGGTGTTCATTGGAGGGACTGAAGTTGAAGCTGAAACTCCAATACTTTGGCCACCTGATGCAAACAGCTGACTCATTTGAAAAGACTCTGATGCTGGGAAAGTTTGATAGCAGGAGGAAAAGGGAATGACAGAGGATGAGATGGTTGGATGGCATCACTGACTTGATGGACATGGATTTGGGTGAACTCTGAGTGTTGGTGATGGACAGGGAGGCCTGGTGTGCTGCAGTTCATGGGGTCACAGAGAGTCAGACATGACTGAGCAACTGAACTGGACTGAACTGAAGAGGCATACAATATTACTTTGGTTGTAGAAGCAGTTAAGGATTTTATCATAGAGATGACTTTCCATCATCAGCTACATACATATTCCAAATAATCAGGATCTAACTTTTTCATAAGTTCACTCACATTTAGAAGACAGTTCTTCTTTAATCATATAAATAATAATTGCTGTAGGTTATTTCAAACCCACTATTTAAACATACAACAGTATATGGCTATTATTAATGCTATTCAGCATAAAATGTATGTTATCAGCCACTTTTGATTCCTGGAAATAAAGAAAACACTACTGGTCGGATTCATTTTTATTTTCTAAAACTGAATGTGTTCCAAAACTCTTTAAATCCAGGAGCAGAGAATAGTATTGAATGTGCTGATTCTCTTCCATGTAAATCTATTATTACATTGGAGAATGTTGTTTCAAAATTGGGACACTATCTTAAATTGATACCTAGATTTGCTGTATGATATGTATCATATTTCTCTCCCAAAATTAAAACTTGAGAGCAAGAATCATGTTTTGTACTTGCCTTCCCTAATTATCACTGGGAAAAATGAAGTTTATTAATTTCTCCAAAAAATAAAAGCATTACAATTTCAGTTAAATTCAGTTCAGTTCAGTCACTCTGTTGTGTCCAACTTTTTGCGACCCTATGAACAGCAACATGCCAGGCCTCCCTGTTCATCACCAACTCCCAGAGTCTACTCAAAACCATGTCCATTGAGTTGGTGATGTCATCCAATCATCTCATCCTCTGTCCTCCCCTTTTAACTAAAGAAAAAGAAATCACTTTGTGATTCATCAAAAGCATTATCTGCCATGGAAGCATAATCACATGTGTCTTAAAGATGAAGTAAAACTGTTTAAATGATTAAAAACTGTCTCTATATCATACAACTATGATGATAATTTAAATCTGAGAATTAAATCTAAAAAGAGATACCTCTTTTACACCAATAATGGTGATGAACCATTTACTATTGCTAGACAAAATGATAAGCATTTTCAGATATTCACTGTTGTTGTTTAGTTGCTAAGTCATGCCTAACTCTTTTGCGACACTATGGACTGTAGCCCACCACGCTCTTCTATCCATGGGATTTCCCAGGCAAAAATACTGGAATGGGTTGCTGTTTCCTTCTCCAGGGGATCTTCCCAAGCCAGGGATGGAACCCTCATCTCCTACATTGACAGCCAGATTCTTTACACTGAGCCACCAAGGAAGTCCCATAGTGTGTTTAATCCCCCATTGAATATTTATGGGGGCTTCCCTTGTGGCTCAGATGGTAAAGCATCTGCCTGCAATACAGGAGATATCTCAATAATATCCTTTGCTAGTTTCAGTTGCCTGTATGCAACTTTGCCACATTCGTTCCATTCTTACTTGAGAGTCCATCTGTAGAAACCTGACTTCTGTTTCCCTGTTGCCACAAAGTAAATGTATGCACGTGTTCATATAAACAGTTTGGATCAGGGAATAAATGATCATAGTGAGCACAAGCTACAACGGAAGCAGTGACATCTGTAAGAATATGTGATACAAAAATTAACTCTCTGATTTCCCAGTAGAATTTGACAATTTTATTGTCATCATCTATTTTAAAATATTTCCTATAGATTAACTTAAAATATAATCTTGACAGACCATTGCTGATGCTGACAAATCAGCTCCAAAGAACATGAGAATGATTTAAAATTTAAGGCATTAAAATATAGTTTTCACAGTAAATCAAGGACTAAGTAAATGTAAATAAAATGCTCTGTGCAAAGAGCTAGCTAGGCTTGTCCTTTGGTTTAAGTTGTATATCAACTACATGCTCATCTTATATCTATATTGACTCCACAGACTATTTCACTTGATGAAAGAAGCAAGTGTGGGATTCACAAATGGCACCAAT
>SJYA01006186.1:0-21822 GCA_006410615.1 Neotragus moschatus | reverse complement strand
GCCCCAGGAAGTGTTGCCCTCAACGACAGAGTTGGCCCTTTCAGGCGATCCAGGCCTCCCCCAAGCCCTCTCTACTTGGAAGGGGCTTATGCATTTCCACTTAACCTGCCTGCCTCCCCGACGTGAGTCTGGGTAGCCGCTTAGTCTCTGCCATTAGCTGTTAAGCTAGTATGAGGAGCCAGCATCCACATGGTTTGCCATAAGACATAAATACCTACTTAGAAATCTGCCTTTAATAATATTGTTTTTCCCCCCCTTTCTGGAGGAATCTTCTCTAAAATTTCAGTACAGATGTTCAGCTTATAGGCCAGACTTGCCTGATGGACAAAGGAATGTGGAATTTACCCGTGGCCAGCAAAAATTAGGCTCTTGATCAGCAATTAGCATCATACCCAAAACTCCAGAAGCCTGAAGGAAGCACTATAATTAAGATGCTCTCCAGCGCTCCAGGTTCCCATCTGCCACAGACACACATCCTTTGGAACCCAGGACAGTGTCTAAAGACATAAACCCACACGCCTGTGTTCCTTACGTTCTGATACCAAAGTTCAGCCAGGTGACGTGTCAGGACAGATGTCTGTGGTTTGCCCTGTGTTTGTTTCCTCAATCCCTGTTCCTTGGTGTGTGTCGTTTCTCCAGCTTGGAGTCACATTGCCGCTGCCGCTGATAAATAAGTTACTAGTGTGATGGACTGTGGCAGGTAACACTTGTGTTGGGCTCAGGAACCTGTATAAGCCAGAAAAAGGAATTAAGCAATTTGGAGTCTGATTTCAGGTAACGTGCATGCATATGCACCCTGTATATCCCAGTTTCAAAAAAGTTTAAAATCAAGCCAAGATTGAGAGCACAAAAATCGGAAGTGGGAGATATTGAGAGGCAGCACAAAGTCAAGGACCAGAGAAGAGGGTGAAGTTGGCGTCCAGGGCCATGTCTGAGGGTGCCTTTCTCATGGAGTGTTGCCTGGCTTCTGTCCCTTCCCTGCACAGCTCGTGAGGACCTGAGCCCTGAAAATGAGAACTCTCAGCACCAGCCTAACCTCCTGTCTTTCCTCCTGGCCTGCTCTCTTACTTAACACCATTTGTTTCCTGCTCCAAGGGTCTCTTTCTGAGACCTTGACCTGCCCAGTCTTTCTACACCAGATAATGAGAATAATTGGCCAGACCCTCCTTTAAGGCTCACTAAAGCATCACTGACCCAAAGGACATGAGTTTGAGCAAACTCCAGGAGATGGTGAAAGACAGGGAAGCCTAGTGTGCTGCAGTCCATGGGGTCACAANTGCCCAGTCTTTCTACACCAGATAATGAGAATAATTGGCCAGACCCTCCTTTAAGGCTCACTAAAGCATCACTGACCCAAAGGACATGAGTTTGAGCAAACTCCAGGAGATGGTGAAAGACAGGGAAGCCTAGTGTGCTGCAGTCCATGGGGTCACAACTGAGCGACTGAACAATACCAAAAACCTCTGCAGAGGAAACCAGATACTAAGTTTTGGTGATGGTTTCTCCATCAGGCTTCCCTGGTGGCTTAGACGGTAAAGTGTCTACCTGCAATGCAGGAGACCCAAGTTCAATCCCTGGATTGGAAAGATCCCCCAGAGAAGGAAATGGCAACCCACTCCAGTATTCTTGCCTAGAAATTCCCATGGATGGAGGTGCCTCGTGGGCTACTGTCCATGGGGGTCACGAAGAGTTGGACACGACTGAGCTACTTCACTTTCACTTTGCATTGTGAGTCAACTTCAATTAGCACAAGTCCCAAGAGGGGGATCTTGACATTTAAAATACGAGATTGGAAGGTGGGGGCTGTACCATACCAGAGGGATGAAGTCATGGCCCAAGGGCCTGCTCTTGACTCTACACAGCGGCCAATTCCTGTCTCTGTAGCAGTGATCACCAGCCACACTGGCTGGGGGAAGAGGCAGTGATGGGAGCCGTCAGAGGCTTCCTGAGAGACCTGTGGAGCTCCCTGAGATAGCTCGAGATGTGCTCCGTGAGCACGCACACCTTGCGTATGTAATTGTGTGAGTGGTTGCACACATGGGGCAGTGTGCATGCTTGTGTTGCCTTGTGCACATGGATATGAGTGCATGTGTAGCTGTGTGCATGCGTGTGACTGCCTGTGCCTGTGTGTGTATGTTGCCAAAACCTTGACTCTGTGCACCAAGGCCAAACAGATGTGGAGACAGAGTCATGGAGGAGAAGGAAAGAGTAGCTTTCTTCCCTTGCCATGCAAAGGGGGGCACAGTAGGCTAGGGCTTCGAGAACCGTGCCCCCTTCCCTAGTGAGTAGGAAGAGGTTATGGTCAGTCAGGGGGATGTGATAAGGAACAAGGCAGTAACTTCTGCAAAGTTTCAGAAGGGTGAGGTTGCTGACAAATTGTATATGCAGGGTGAGCCCGCTCCTAATCTTGATGAGTCTGTCAGGCCCATTAGTCTTGCCTGGGGTTTCATCGCTGTTCCTCCTGTGATTAGCAACTGGAAGGCAACGGCACCCCACTCCAGTACTCTTGCCTGGAAAATCCCACGGACAGAGGAGCCTGGTGGGCTGCAGTCCATGGGGTCATTAAGAGTCAGACACAACTGAGAAACTTCACTTTCACTTTTCACTTTCATGCATTGGAGAAGGAAATGGCAACCCACTCCAGTGTTCTTGCCTGGAGAATCCCAGGGACGGGGGAGTCTGGTGGGCTGCCATCTATGGGGTCACACAGAGTCGGACACGACTGAAGCGACTTAGCAGCAGCAGCAGGCCATTTGGAACTGAGAGAAGGTCATGGAGTCTGGAGTCTTGCCTGTAAGAAATGGGGGACAGAAAGATCTGTGTAGGAGGCTCACAGTGTCCTGGCTGGCACATGTGCGTGTGGGTGTCTGTGGTCGTGAGCCAGCCAGTGGTGGTCCTCAGGTATCACCACCTCTTGTGTCTACCACTCTTGAAAGTGGTGAGTTTCTTTCATCTCTTCCTGAGTGTGTATCAGATATTCACCAATGACGGAATCATGCCTGCTGGTTCATATCTTTACAGCTGTATCCTGGACTCCTCTGAAGTTTTGGTTGGCTCCTAGGAAAATGCCTCCCTTCTCACTGGATATTGCCCCCTGCTTTTCCTGAGGAGCACTTGCTCTTTTTCAAACCCTAGATGCACCTTTTACCAGAGTGGAGCATCTACCTGGATCCCACCTGCGCCGTAGAGTGTGCCATGGCCTGGGAGTGCCCTGCAAAGCTGCCCTCGCCTCCCGCAAAGCCAGACCTCACCCAGCGAGCCCTCAGTGCCAAGCCCTCAGCTCTCCAAGGAAGATGGCTCAGCCTGGGAGCACACCCTGAGCAGCTGCCTCTCGTGAGTGCCCCAGGCCCGCGGGCAGGGCCACCTGCTTGGTGACCGGACAGGGAGCCCAGAAACGGCCCTGTGGGGGCTTTGCAGGGTCAGGGTGGGCAAAAGAAGGTGCAGACATCAGCGGGCCAAGCCATCCAGTGACCAGGACGCCTGGCTGGTGGCTCTGGGCCATCAGAGCCTCTGCTTTCTCTGCTGGCCCTAGACAGGGCTTCCCAGGTGGGCATGGGAACCATGTGGTCCTCTGGCTATCTTCTGTTTCTGGAAGGTTCCCTCTAGGCCTCGTGTTGGGACACCATGAGACTGTGGGAGCCCTTGGGGTGCTGCATCTCAGCAGTGTGGGGGGCGGAGGGGGCCTCTCATAGCAGAAGGGGCCCCAGGAAGAGACCACCTGGAGGCCATCCCTGGACCAAGAATGGGACAGTCCACATCTGTTCCAGGGGGAGGAGCTGGACAGAAGGAGAAAATCCATTCAGCCGCCTGAATTGGTTCCTCCTGCCTTAGCTGGAACGTCAGCTGAAGCTCAGTGAAGTCCCAGAGCCAGGGGTGGCCATGCCCCGCCTACTGCCTGTCTTTGTAAATAAAGTTTTACTGGGACACAGCCACACCCATCACCTGCCTAGGGTCCATGCCTCTTTTGCAGACTTGAGGAGCCAAGACAGACCACATGGCCCACAAAGTCTGAAATATTTGCGGTCGAGCTTCTCACAGGAAAAGCTTGCTGACCCTGCTCTCGAGATTCGTAGTGAGGGGGCAGCGGAAGTCCCTAAGGCCCAGGGTGCATTCTGGAAGCCCTGAGATCCAGGGTCCAGATGGGGAGCACGTGGGGCTTGGTGTTGGGGGTATTGTCAACGCACTCGCTGGGTGTGACTGGCTGAAAAGAGAGCCGTTTCAATACATTTCTCTGTGGAGAGTCCAGCTGCATCTGCTTCAGCCGCGGACGGGTGGGGGTGGTGTGTGAACTCTTTGTGCCTGAAGCCTCCCTGGCTCAGTCCTCACTTGTGACATCGGTCTGTTTCTTCTCCGCCCACTCCGCCCCCACGCGTTTCTGTCGGAACAAAGGATGCCTTTGGCACTCGGGAGAGCAGATGCGACTCTGGTTGGTAGGGCCCAGGGACCTTTTGACACCTGTTAGACCCCAGGAACCCTGATGGGACGGTTTTGGCGGGAAAGCGCACCATGAGGCTAAACGGAAGTTAGTGACACTTGGTTAGAAGCCAGGGGTGGGGGTAGGGGAGGGGCTGGAGGGTGGAGCACAGCCTTCCAAAAGAGTTTGTGCTCTGAGGGGATTTTTTCCAGTCCTGGGGCCACCCTGCAATGTCCCCGCTCCTCACAGGAGGCAGAAAGCCACCCCGAGGGGCCCCTTTAGTCTGCGTGGGGGCGGGCGGGGAACTGCAGGCCTTTCGTGTGTCTGGTGGAAGTGAGTGCACCCAGGAGGGGTCGAGGGTCAGACCTGGAAGGCTGCCTCGCCATGCTGACCGCTCACCAACCAGAGACGTATTAACGCATCTTCTGTTCCCTAATCGTTGCCGTTTAATCACTCAGTCACCTCCAGGTCTTTGTGACCCTGTGGACTGCAGCCCACCAGGCTTCCCTGTCCTTCGCTGTCGCTTGGAGGTTGCTTAAAACTCATATCAGTTGAGTCGATGATGCCATCCAACCATCTCATCCTCTGTCGTCCCCTTCTCCTGCCTTCCATCTTTCTCAGCATCAGGGTCTTTTCCAATTAATTGGCTCTTTGCATCCAGTGCCCAAAGTGTTGGGGCTTCAGTTTCGGCATCAGTCCTTCCAATGAATATTCAGGGGTACATTTCAGTATTCACTTCCCTGACAAATTGCCAGCCACAGGCGTTAGTTCTTGCCAAAATCCCTGGTCAGTAAGCTTTGGAATTATCCTGGGAGAGTAGGGGTTTAAGCAGTGGCGGTGGGGTGGGCTTTGTGGGTTACAGAAATCTCTTTGGCAGCTGTGGAGTGGCAGATGGCACAGGGCCAGGATGGGGACGCTTAAAGGTGACTCTCGGGGCTGCTGGGAGGCCAGGGAGCCAGCCCGGCCACTGGTCCGTGGAGAGGAGCACTTAGCATCATGCAGGGCGAGGAGTCAGTCAGCACGTTTCCTCAGGGCAACTTGAAGGCTCCCTTCCAAGATGTTCTGTGGAATTCCAGAGCTTCTCACTGATGGCCTAGGGTGCCTGCAGGCAGGACTGCTTGTGGGGGGCGCCCTCAGGGGCCCCAGTCCCCTCCCACCCGCCTCTGGGGCCTCCACACCGAGGGCCAGCCTCCTCCTCCCCCTTTGCGGCCAGCCCAGGCACCATCCCCTCGCCGCTTCCCAACCCTGAGTTACGCTCTGCTCTGCGCTGGCAGCAGCTTGCGGTGACCCCTCTTGTGTGCCTCCCTTTGGAGAAGTCATGTGGCTCTCATCTTTCTGTCCCGAGTCCGCTGCCTGGCACGTGAGCGGGCACTCTGGCAGGGCGTGCTGGACGGGTGGATGGGTGACGGCTGGCTGCTTATGGCATGTCCGCATGCGGTCAGCCATCACAGATCCTGCAGGCCGCAGGAGACGTTTAGGAGGAGGACTTGGGTGACCTCGGTTCCTGGAAGTCTTTATACCTTCTCTCTGCTGCTCTTTCATATTCTGAGCTCCAGGGTGGGATGGTGGGACACGTGGTGAAAGTGGGTCAAGAAGTGCTCTAAGCCTATGAAAGCAGGCACCAGGCCGATCCCCGGACATGTGGCTGAGAACTGGCACACCCTTCCCGCATGCCAGGCCCCGGGGACATCTAGCTGGGTTTGCACTCTGCACCCCGCCAGAGCCCTCTCTCGCCCGTGATAGAGGAGCCCTTGCCCCCGCGTTCCTGACCAGAAGCCTGCTGTTTTGACCGTAGGTCCCTCGGCCAAGCAGCAGGGAGCCCTTAGCAGCCTGAGGCGCGGCTGGCTGGGAGCCTCAGGGACCACCCAGTCTGGCTCCCGGCCCACCTGCAAGATGTGGACAGCCCTCGTGCTCGTTTGGGTTTCCTCCTGGTCCTTATCCGAAAGCCTGCACATACCCGAGCATCCACGTAAGTGAGAAAGCCACGCATCCGCTGGACGGGCCTGCCGGGGCCCTGGAGGCTGGGCTGGGAAGGCTTGTCCAGGCGACGTGGGACCCCGCCTCTGAGCCCTGCGCGGGTTACTCTCTGGGTCCTGCAAAACTTCATTTGTCCCGTAAACCCAGTGTTTACTGGGCGTTGGTTGACCCAAACATCACGTGTAGTTGCGCCTCTCTGTGCCAGGCCCTGTGGATCCCCAGAAATCTCTAAGTCCTTCTATAAAGCTGAGAGTGTGGCACGGTGTGAATATCTGGGCAAGGATTTAGCTGCTTTGAAAACCTGGGTGTGTGTTGGATAGGTTTTTTTAGTGGTGAATCACACCTGTGGGAATTGGATCCAAGAGTCAGAAGTCTTCCCGTGCATTTGGGGTTCAGAGAGGAAAGGAGTTTTTCAACCACAGTGCCGAGCACCCGTGTGACGGGCTGCAGGCCAGAGGTACGCAGTGAGATAAGAGGGAAACCTGGCCCCACGTCACCATCGCCCTCCCCGGCCAGCCACGGGCCAGAAACTCCCACCGGCTCTGAATAATCTACCCAAGTAATCCGCTTCTCTAACGAGAAGACGATCATTTGTCTTTCTCCTTTTCCGACTCTTAACGGTATGCAGCCCTCAACCGAACGTGGGACCATTCGGAGAAAAACTCCTCTGTGGGAACAGCGACTGGAGTCTTGAACACAACAGCTGAGAGAATGACCCTGGCAACACCGTCTCCCATCACGCTGACCAGAGGGACTTGGGGAGGCGACCACACCTCTCCTGCAGTCACAGCGGGGGCAACACCCAGGACAAACGTGGGCACTTCTGCGCCGGCTGGAGGGACCCGGGCCAGAGCCACCTCCGGGGTGCCCGTGCCGCCCACCCCGGCAACTGCCTGGAGGACCCCATCCTCACCTGGCACGCAGGTGCCCGGCAACGGCACGTCGTCTAGGCCAGCGACGCCAATGCCGCCCACCCCGGCATCTGCCTGGAGGACCCTGTCCTCACCTGGCACGTGGGTGCCCGGCAACGGCACGTCGTCTAGGCCAGCGACGGCCGTGCCACCTGCCACAGGCACACCGGCCACAAGTGCCCAGCCCACTGCCGCGACCTCCACGAGCGTCAGCAGCCCTGCAGGCTCACATGGTCCTCCCAGGCCCGCCGCCAGCCTGACACCCTCGAGTTCCCAAGCACTCAGTGAGTCCACGCAGGGCCCCACCATCCAGGCGCCAAGGCCAACGCCCCGGACTGTGGATGACATGGCACAGAGGCCCACACTCACCCTCTTAAACACAACCCCAGAGCCCGCCTCCTCATCTGCAGCTTCTGTGTCCACGACCGTGGGCTCCACAACCAAGGCCCCCAAGCCGACCGTCAGCACAGTGGCACCCTCCATACCTCACACCAGCCCGGCCCCCGTGGTGGAGGCCACAGCCCCCACGACACGGCCCAGCCCTGCCACATCCACGCCGGAGGCCGCAGGGCCCGGCACTACTCAGACGCCGGAGCAGGCCGAGCCTGCGGCCACGCCTGGTACTACTTCCCTGGGGCCGACCCCCGGGGACTCCAAGGTGCCACCCACAGACTCGTGCCAGCCCAGTACCCAGGGCCGGTACCTGGTGGTCTCCAGCGAGCCCCTGACCCTGTCCTCAGTGAACAGAAGCTTCCTCCTGGCGGTGCTCTTGCTGGGGGTCACCCTCTTCATCACGGTCCTGATCCTGTTCGCCCTGCAGGCCTACGAGAGCTACAGGAAGAAGGACTACACGCAGGTGGACTATCTCATCAATGGCATGTACGCTGACTCCGAGATGTGACCTGCGGGCCGGGCGGGCACCGCGCTCAGCCGGGCCTGTGGCCGGGCCCCCCTGCCCTCCTTTCCGGGTTGCCTCTGAGGCCAAACCAAGTGCTTCCAGATTCTTTTGGTGCAATTTAGGAGACATGCCAGATGCTTAAACACATTTAATTGCTGTCAAGATTAATTCCACGATCACTAAAGAGCGGCTGCTTTTTTTCATATTTATTTTTGTAACGATCATGTTGACACGGGGCCAGTGGTTCTGCCTTGGGATGGGGCGGGCGGGCCCCCCGGGGTGGGTCCTGACCTGAATTAAAGCAGTGACCCCTTTCCACTCAGACCGCGTCCCTCTGTTTGTGTGGGCTGCGTCCTGCCCCCATCACACCCCAGGGAGCCTTTTCAAGATGTTGGGGTGGGGTGTGATGTTGTCGACGTGGAAAGTACTGCGAGGCCCTGGATGTGGGCCGTGTCTGCCGCTCTCCTGGGCTTCGCTCTTAGGCCTGACTCTGCCTGAGCCTGGGCGGGAGGAGCCTCTGCCCCTGAGGGTCCCTGGCACCGCTTGGACATGAGCCCTTTCCTCGAATCCTTCTTGCTTGGGACCATGACGTGGTGGACGCATGGAGCCTGCTTTGGATACGAGAGCCGAGTGCAACACGTACCCCACGAGTGAGCTACACGGTGTAACCAGGTGGGCGGGATCTGCCCAGACCCAGCTCTCGGGGACCCTGCACAGCTCACAATATGCTCTGGCCGCATGGGAGCCTGGTCAGGTGGTGCCGTGAGCTGTCACTTACCAGCACTGCACCCCAGGTCACCTCAGAATCTAGGGGAGCCCCAGGCCCGAGAGAGCCCAAGGCCAGGCCCCGCATTCCCAGCAGCCGTCAGAGCCCTCTCTGCGCGCTTGTCACATGGCACACAGTGTCTTGGTGCTCAGCACACGTGACTCAGCGCCCACCCGCACCCCAGGACACCAGCAATCTAAGCCCCATTTTAAAGGCAGGACCACCAAGACACAGAGACCTCACTCATCCGCGGAGGGCCAGAGTCAGAGTTCCACCAGTTCCAGAGGCCGGCTCTTTGCCTAACAGCTTTGTTTTATAAGCTGTCCAGACTGCACTTGGCTTTCGGGCCTCACTGCCTACCTGCCCGAGGCAGCGAGAGCTGGCCCGCAGCATGTGAGACCGGCTTCCAAGCCACGTCTCTGAGCTGTGTGACTGTAGCTCAGGGCACTGGTGGGGACTCAGTGTCCTGTGAAATGGGAAGACAGTCATGTCTATCATGGCCCCAGGGCCACGCTGCCTGGCAAGATTCCAGGAGTGGGGTTGACTCCTGCTTCTCAACTACTCTGAGCCCTGAGGAGGAGACTCTACCTGGAGATGCCAGGTTCCCCATCACAGGGGTCTCCTGAGCCAGAACTGTGTGTCTGGATCTTCCTATTTAAGTTCTGCCTCCAAAAAGAATTTCAAATGGTACATAAAAAGAGACAATGACGGGGCTTCCCTGAAAGCTCAGTGGGCCAAGAATCCACCTGCCAAGGCAGGAGACATGGGTTCCACCAATGGGTTGAGAAGATCCCCTGGAGGAGGAAATGGCCACCCACTCCAGTATTCTTCCCTGGAGAATCCCACGGACGGAGGAGCCTGGCGAGGTACAGTTCCTGGGGTCGCAAAGAGTCGGACACGACTGAGTGACTGAACACACACAACACGAAGGCCATAAGAGCCATGGGTGGAGGGTGTACAGAGCAGGGAGCGGGGATCTGAACAGTCCTCCCCTGTCTTCCAGCTCCATCTGAGGTTTCCCCAGCCCCTGTCTCACTGATTGGCTCAGCAGCCCCCTTTCCTTCCCCAACAGCCAAGCTGTGCATACATGCTCAGCCGCGCCCGAGTCTTTGTGACCCCACGGGCTGTACCCCGCCAGGCTGCTCTGTCCATGGGATTCTCCAGGCAAGAAGACTGGAGTGGGTTGCCAGTTCCTATTCCAGGGGATCTTCCCGACCCAGGGATTGATCCCGCCACCCACTGGCCTACACGCCTCTGTTTCTCCCTGCCCCAGCAGACCCGTTGTATGCTTGAGCCCGTCTGCTCTTTGATCCCAGGAGCTGGCGCTCCAACTGTGGCTGAGAAGGTGTCAGCCTCACTGACCGGAGCTCCAAGCCAGCCTGCAGCTCCATTCTCGGGTCTGAGAAGTCACCTCTGCACGTCAGGGTGGACAATCGGGGGATTTAGGGAATGACCTTTCTCTGCGAGCATCACCCCAATGACATGACGGTGCTGGCCTGTCAAGAGCAGGCGCCACACCCTGTCTGGCTGAGTCACTCGACAGACAGAGCCCAGACCCCCACGTGAACCACACTGGGTGCCGTCTTCCTTTGCAGAGATGTAGGACAAGGGGCAACCCGCAGGACTGGCTTTCATCCTTAGCTTGTGACCAGGGGCCTCTACCTCCAAGGAATGGAGGCGTGGTGTCACAGGGCTCGCCAGTCCCCCTGCTCCAGCCGGGACTCCAAGTCTTTTCCCCCAAGAATCCACTGTGCTCTCCACTCCTCCCTCCTAGGGTCCCGTTCCCATCATCTTGGCTCCTGTTTTTTGTTGTTGTTTGGTTGCTGAGTCGTGTCTGACTCTTTGCAACCCCATGGACTATAGCACGCCAGCCTTCCCTGGCCTTTGCTGTCTCCCGGAGTTTGCTCAGATTCACATCCATTGAGTCTGGGGCTCCTGCTGGTGGACCACAAATCCTTAACATGCAAGGCCAAGCTCAGCAGTGGCCCCCAGGAGCGTGAGTGGCCCCCAGGGTTCTTCCTAATGCCAACAGCATCGCTGCTTACCAGAGCTGGATGCCGGGCTTCACCCTTGAGTCCAGCTGGCCATCCGAGCTTTCCTGTGAGTGGGCCTCTCCCAGCCTGAGTCCTTACTTCTGCCCTACCTGGGGGCCCACCGCCTCCTGCCCGCTCCTCCCCAGCCGTCCTCCACCCTGCAGCCAGGGCACCCTCAAAATACAAACCTGACCACAGCTGTCCCTGCCAAGTCTTTCCCGGGATGAAGACCAAAATGCCAGGCTGGGCCTTCCAGGCCAGAGCAAAACCTCCAGGGGGTCCTGGCCCCCAGCAGAGCCTGAGGGGAAGGGCGAATCTCAGGAAGGTTCACAGGAGAGGGAGAGCACGCGGGGCCCTCCACACAGGCCTTCTGCTCTAGGGGCTGCGTGTCTGAGCCCAGACTGTCCCCTGCCTGGAGGCCACCAGCCTGCAGGAGGCCAGGTGGAAAGTCCCTTCAGACCTATTCAGCGCCCGCTGTTTGCCAGCCAACTGGGGGTTCAGGCGTGCCGCCGCCACACACTGCCTGCCCCCCAGCTTGAGATCTGAAGAGTGATCGTGAGAAGGAAAGAGGAGACACATGGGGTGCCCGACCCGCCGGGGAGGCTGGGGTGGGGGCTGCCTGGCAGAGGGGCTCGGAGCCTCTTCCCTGGCTCTTTGCTCCAGCGGCAGGGGCCGTGGCTGCTTCGGGGAGGAGCAGGTCCCAGTTCCATGGATGAGAGGTGCCAGAAGGTCAAGGTGAGATGTGTCAGATTCGGTGCTTGGCCCCCGAAAGCGATTTCTTCTCTTCACAGTGCGGAAAGTGAGGCACATGAAGGCCAAGTGGCTCTGGGTCGGTCTGTCCGTCTGCGAATACTGGCCACCACGCGGCGGTTGTCGCGTTCCTCTTGGCGGAGCCCTGAGTCTGCAAACCGGCGAAGTCCCGGGGCGCCCCCTGGTGGCCAAGCCGTCCTCCTTCTCCCTGGGTGCTGGCCCTGGCGGGAGGCATTGGGTCCCCCTTCTGCCTGACTGCACCCACCCCTGCCCAGCCTTGCTGGGGGTAGGGGAATCCCTCCAGCCTGGCACTGGGGACACCTTCCTGCTCACCCCACACTGGAAGGACTCGCCCACTCACTGCTAGACCGGGTCTCCCTTGTGATGGACGCAATGCTCTTGGTGAAGTTGCATCATTTGTGCCTTTAACTGTCTCCCTGCGGGACAAAGCCAGGCCAGGGTTCAGAAATGTGCAGTAAACTCACGCTTGGGCCCCAGGGCTTCTGTCCTGTAGCCTCACCAGCTGGGTTACTTGGGGCAGACAGTTCACACTCAGCCACTTTTTATTTCTGCAACTCTGCTTTAAAAGGGAGGCTGAGGTTTATCAAGCAGGTACTGACAATAGCTGGTATTTTTTGAGCACTCACTATGTCTCAGGCTGGAGTGCCTTCCAGCTTTCATCTCACTGAATCATCTCAGATCCCAGCGGCCTGCTCCCCCACCCACACCATCCTCCACACAGAAGCCTGGTCACCATGTGCTCCTGCCTAGACCCCACCACTGACTTCTCACTGCCATTAGGACAAAAATCCAAACAAGGGAACAGAGAACAGGTGGCCACGGGGAGACATTCATGAAAAGCAAGGGAAATGGGGGACCCAGGCAGGGAGACCGTAAACGCAGAGCCCCAGGACAGGGAACAGACTGGCCAGCTGGAGGAGGGGAGGGGACAGACAGGTCAGGGTCAAGGCCAGGGTGAGGAGGCAGGGTCCCAAAAGTTACTTTGTTGGGAATTCCCTAGTGACTCAGGGGTTAGGACTTGGCACTTTTACTGATACAGCCCTGGTTCAGTCCTTGGTGGGGGAACTTACTTCCCACAAACCAGCACAGTGTAGGTTGAAGCAAATTACTTTGTTGAGCGTAGTTCTTCCTACAGATGAGGTGATGTGCTGTCTGGGGCGCAGGAGGGGAGTGTGGTGGTGTGTCGGGGGGCCACATCACAATAGTGCTGAACGTAGACGCTGGTTGGTGGGCTTGTCACTGGTCATCCTACTTGCTCTGTGTTTGTATATCTGGCAGTTTCCGTGATAAAAAGAAGAAGAGAAAGGAGAGGGATAGAGTTCGATTTAACTCTAAGTGAAAGAGCCTTCTGGGTGCACCCCGTGGTGGGGGAGGGTGGCTTGGCGGCTGGAAAGGTTGCTCCTCTGCCCCCCGGGGGAGATGGACCAGAGTGTGCTCACAGACGGAGAGACGCCCGTGAACTTGGCACAAGTTTTGGAAGCTGAGTCAGCAGGACTGCCACTGTTTCTTTACACACGTCCCACACGCGCAAAGCAGAAGCCGGGTTGACTCCAGTGTCTTTGGCTTGATGACCTGGGATGCTGGCGGTGTCGTTTCCAGAGCTTTATATGTAGTTTGTTTCGTCCTGACTCCTGAGCATCCTCCCCTCCCCCACCACAGAGGGGATGCTGAGGCCCCGGGGGACTGGTGAACCTTCCCCATGTCCCGGGGCGGGGGCAACAGAGCCCGATTCACACCCAAGGATGCCACCTCGGTTTCCACACACTTACCAGAGGCCCCCCCTAGCTCCTCGTGGGAGGACTTGGGGGTGGGATGGGCACCCCACCAAGAATTCTGTGGATAGGCTGAGGCTGAGAGGTCAGATGGACGGGGGATACGAGTCTGAAGTTCAGGAAGGTCCCAACAGGAGAGAGAACTCAGGAGCCTTCAGAGCAGAGAAGATCCGGGATTAGGGTCACAGTTAGGGTTAGGGTCACAGTTAGGGTTAGGGTCAGGGGCGGGAGGGAAGGAGGAGACCAACCTGGCCATGGGGAGGAGAGAGAAAGCGCGTCTTCCTCCACCAAGAGGGTCCCAGAAAGAGGCCGTGGACAGCCCTGTCGGCCAGGCAAGGAAGGGGTGAAGGAGTGGCCGCTCCTCCCGGGACTCCCCACTGGCCTCGTGAGGGGGTGGAGGAAGGCAGGCATGTGAGCAAGGTGGGCAGAGACGATGGCCGCCTTCTCAGGAGGTTTACTGGGGAGCAGGTCGGGCCAGGCAGTGGGCGCAGGTGAGTAGAGGACCAGGGGGATCCTTTTTATGTTAGCCATCTAGAGTGTATTCATTTGTTGACGAGAATCCCCGTTTGAGAGACGATGATGAAAGGGTAAAAGGGGGAGAATGGAGGAGCTGAGTCCTTAAAAGGGGGACCAAGAAGGGGTTCAACACCCAGAACAGGCTTTCCCGCCTCCCCACACCGTAGAAGCTCATCTTACGCCCATTTCCAGGTGCGGAGGCCGACTCATTGGAAAAGACCCTGATGCTGGGAAAGATGAGGGCAGGAAGAGAAGGAGATGGCAGGGGACGAGATGGCTGGATGGCATCTCTGAATCAATGGCCATGAGTTTGAGCAAACTTCAGGAGATGGTGAAAGACAGGGAAGCCTGGCGTGCTGCAGTCCACGGGGTCGCAGATGGTCAGACACGACTTAGCGGCTAAACACAGCAGCGGCTTTGGGTTATGTTCTCGTGTCCTTGCATCTCACCCTGGAGGACTCCTTTCAACATTTCTTGTAGGGAAGGTCCGCTGGGAGTAAATTCCCTCAGCTTTTGTTGATCTTTGCTAAGCTGCTTCAGTCGTGTTTGACTCTGTGACCCTGTGGACCATAGCCAGCAAGGTTCCTCTGCCACTGGGCTTCTCCTGGCGAGAATACTGGAGTGGGTTGCCGTTTCCTTCTCCAGGGGATCCTCCCGACCCAGAGATAGAACTCGCTTCTCTTAGAAAATCTGCACTGGGAGATGGGTTCTTTACCACTAGCGCCACCTGGGAAATATCTTAATTTCTCCTTCATTCTTGAAGGAGAGTTTTTGCTGATAGAGAATTCTTGGTTAACAGGTGGTGGTGTTTGTTTTTTTTTTTCTTTCAGAACTATATATATATATATATATATTATTCCACTACCTTCTGGCCTCCGTGGTTCTTGAGGATAAATCAGGTGTTAATCTCATGGAGGACCCTGGTATGTGATGAGCTGCCCTGATCTCGCTGCTTCCAAAAGCCCTTGTCCCTGGCTTTTGACACGTTCGCTATAAAATGCCTTGGTGTGGATCTCTGAATTTTCCTACTGGGGGTTTGTGGAGCTTCTTGGATATGCATAGTCATGCTTTCTTCAGACTTGAGATATTTTTCAGCCACTTGATTTTCAAATATTCTCCTGCCTCTTTCTCTCTCTCGTATCCTTCTCAGACTCCTGTAATGCATCTGTTAGGATGTTTGATGGTGTCCTATAGAGCTCTTAAGTTCTGCTCATTCTTTTTTCTTTCTGCCCCTCAGACTGCTGCTGCTGCTAAGTCGCCTCAGTCGTGTCCGACTCTTTGCGAGCCCATAGACGGCAGCCCACCAGGCGCCCCCGTCCCTGGGATTCTCCAGGCAAGAACACTGGAGTGAGTTGCCATTTCCTTCTCCAATGCACGAAAGTGAAAAGTGAAAGTGAAGCCGCTCAGTTGTGTCTGACTCTTAGCGACCCCATGGACTGCAGCCCACCAGGTTCCTCCGTCCATGGGATTTTCCAGGCAGAAGTACTGGAGTGGGGTGCCATTGCCCCTCAGACTGGATAATTTCAATTGTCTCATTGATCCTTTTTTTTTTTGCCTGCTCAAGTCAGCTATGGCACCAACTTTCCTTCAAGAATGAAGGAGAAAGTAAGATATTTACCAGGTGGCACTGGTGGTAAAGAACCTGCCTGCCAATGCAACGTAAGAGAGGCAGGTCAGTCTCTGGATCAGGAAAATCCCCTAGAGAAGGAAATGGCAACCCACTCCAGTATTCTCGCCTGGAGAATCCCGTGGACAGAGGAGCCTTGCCGGCTATGGTCCACAGGGTCACAGAGTCGAACACAACTAAAGCCTGCAGATAAACAAAAGCTGAGTGGTTCTATGGAACCGTCCCAGTGAGTCTTTCAGTTATTACACTTTTCAGCTTCAGAATTTCTGTTTCGCTCTCCTATTTATGTCTTCCGTCTCTTTATCGATCGTCTCCTTTTCCTCAAAGATCATTTTCCTGATTTCCTTCGGTTCTTTCTCCATGGTTCCCTTTAGTTCCTTGAGCATATTTGGGACAATTAACTTAATGTTCTTGGCCGTCAGTTCCCATGTGTGTGCTTCCTAAGGGTTGTATTGAATCAAATTTTTTTTTCAAAGTGAATGGGCCTTACTTTGCTATTTATTTTTATGTTCTGTAGTTTTAGATGAGAAGTAGACACTAGGAATATTTTATTGTAGTAACTCTATGCATCTGATTCTCCTGCATGCACGTGCGTGCTAAGTCACTTCAGCCATGTCTGACGCTTTGCAGCCTTATGGACTGTAGCCCGCAAGGCTCCTCTGTCCATGGGATTTCCCAGGTAAGAACTCTGAAGTGGATCTTCATGCCCTCCTCCAGGTGATCTTCCCGACCCAGGGATCGAACCCATATCTCTCACATCTCCTGCACTGGCAGGCGAGTTCTTTACCACAGGCGCCACCTGGGAAGCCCTCGGATTCTTCTGCTCCTCGGGAATTGCTGCGTTTTGTTTGGTGAGGCTGGAACAATCCGTTTGTGACTTTTCCAACTATTATTGCAAAGTTTATGTCCATCATGCATGGTCATGGAAGCTTCTGTTCTATTAAACTGGTGGTCAGCAAGTGACCTGACAAAGCTTTCCTTAAATGTTTGGCTTCCTCCAAAATAAATAAAGGTTCTGTCTCTTTGAATCTCTCCATAGATCCTGCCAGGGGAAGCTGCTGCAGCTGAGCAGACTGAAACCAAGGCAGGTATTGCATTGGCCCCTCAAAGCACTGGCAGACCAACTGAAATGCACAGCCTCACATTTTTGGAGAACAAGAGCCCTACTGTCCACTCTACCACCAACCTGCCACTCCAGAGATATGAGCCGCTGCCCCTAGAGCTGTGGCAGGACCAAGGAACAGGAAGTGGTAGCTGGTTAGCACACATGTTTCGGTTACCAAGGAAGAGCAGCTTCTCTCTCTGTTAAACATTCCTCTGAATCGATCCACTGACGTCCAATCAAGCTCCAGAGTTCTCAGATGGTTGGTTCAAGTCACTATTTCCTGCTCCATGGGAAAGACTGAAGGTGGGAGGAAAAGGGGACGACAGAGAATGAGATGGTTGGATGGCATCACCAACCTGATGGACATGAGTTTGAGTGGGCTCTGGGAGCTGGTGATGGACAGGGAATCCTGGCGTGCTGCAGCCCATGGGGTCGCAAAGAGTCGGACACAGCTGAGCGACTGAACTGAACTGAACTGATCTATGCTTCAGTGGAGGGTCAACTCACAAAGCTTCCTCCTCTGCGACTTTGTGTGACAACACAACTGTGCAAAATGCAATCACGTGCACATAATCACTTACACCCCATCACCCTTGCTGCATCCTTCTGGTTAGAAGAAGCAGGTCCTGGGTCCTGCCCATCCTCAGGGGAGAGAAATGCACAAGGTTATGAAAAACAGGGCAGCTGAGAACATGGGGCAAATAAATGGAGGAAAAATGGAAACAGTGACAGACTTTATCTTCTTGGGCTCCAAAATCACAGTGGACGGGGACTGCAGCCATGAAGTCAAAAGGTGCTTGCTCCCTAAAAGAAAAGCTATGCCTTAATTTTTCCACCATAGCGCTTGCAGAATGTGTTATTTTTAAATAAGCTAGCATACATATATGCATGAAAGAATGGGAAAAGTTCTGGAAGAAGATGCACTGAACTCTTATAATAGGAGAGGGATGAGAATTGTTTATAGGGGATGGGGAGAAGTAAGGAGGTAAAGCTTTAATTTTTGGAAAGAAAACACTTTCAAATATTAACCAAATGTGACTAAAGAACTGTAAGCATCTCCTTCAGAGAGGCAGTATAGATTAATATTTGAGCTGAGTCTAGAGTTCCTCCAGAAGAAGGGAACATCCATTAGCTTAAGAATTTCCCCAGGCCAGAACACTGGGGTGGGCAGCCTCTCCCTTCTCCAGAGGATCTTCCCAACCCAGGGATCGAATCCAGTCTCTTGCATGGCAGGAGGATTCTTTACCAGCTGAGCCACAAGGAAAGCCCTAAGAATTTCCAGTGATTCCCAAACCTTTGCAGAGCCCAACCCCAAGAGTACAAATGGAAGCACAGAAAATGTATGGCTAAACTAGTAAACACTTGGGGCTTCCCTGGCGGCTCGTATGGTGAAGAGTCTACCTGAAATGCAGGAGACCCAGGTTCAGTCCCTGGGCAGGGAAGATCACTGGAGAAGGGAGTGGCTACCCACTCCAGTGTTCTTGCCTGGAGAATTCCATGGACAGTTAGAAATCTCTTTGATTTCCTGTGCTTTCCATTCCCATTATAAGCAATGTGGTCCAAAAGCCATTAGGTAGGGCACAAAATAGAAGATGTTCGAGTAGACGTTCAAGAAGAGCTATAATACCTTGGAGGAGGAAATGGCAACCCTCTCCAGTATTCTCGCCTGGAGAATCCCCACGGGCAGAGGAGCCTGGCAGGTTACAGTCCATGGGGTTGCAAAGAGTCGGACACAACTGAGCAACTAGGCACATGATACCTTACAGCAAAGTGAAGATACAGGGCAAGGACTAGGGTAAGGCAGGTGAGGCACTTATCTTGGGGAGGAAATGTAAGATGGTTCCCAAAAACTAGTAATTAAGATAAATAATATTTTGATATATTTTTTAAATCAAAATGAATGCAAAAAAATCTGTAGAGAGCAAAATATCAAAATGTTTAATGCAGGATAGAATCATTGATTTTTTTTTTTTATGTTGCCTCAAGCTCCATATGACTCACCATGAAACTCTCACTTGTCCTTCATATGGGGGTATGGACTGATGTGGGGTATCAGAACCTGAAGCAAGGGTCCATGAGGTGCTCAGCGTGGGGTTGCAGAGCCTGAGTGAGGAGCCTGTTGGAGGCACCTGTGTAGACGGTTAGAGTCCCCGGAAGGTGCAGAGGGCATTCACACAGTAGTGGCCAGGTGTAGGGACTGGAGTCCGGGAAAGGTAAGGAGGGAGTTCATGCAGGAGGGAAGACTGACATGGATAGCTGGAGCCAACAGGGGTTGAGAAGGGTTTCCAGGTGGCCGTGTGCCTCCCAAGGTAAGTTGTTAGAGTCTGAGGAGGACACTTGTGGTGGGGAGCAGTAGAGACAGAGTTGGTTACATGGAAGGCAATTGATCAAGTAAGTAAATAGATCGAGGATTTAGGGGGACATGTTTCTCATAGCTGCAGAAGGGAGGTACACATTTCAAAAAAGAGGAAAACTAAAGTGGCATCCAGTCCCATTCTTCATGGCAAATAGATGGAGAAAAAATAGAAGCAGTGACAGACTTTATTTTCTTGGGCTCCAAGATCATGGTGGACGGTGACTGCAGCCATGAAATCAAAAGATGTTTGCTCCTTGAAAGAAAAGCTATGACAAACCTAGACAGCATATTAAAAAGCAGAGACATCACTTTGCCTACAAAGGTCTGTGTAGTCAAAGCTATGGTTTTTCCAGTAGTCATATATGGATGTGGAAGTTGGACCATAAAGAAGGCTGNCAGCCATGAAATCAAAAGATGTTTGCTCCTTGAAAGAAAAGCTATGACAAACCTAGACAGCATATTAAAAAGCAGAGACATCACTTTGCCTACAAAGGTCTGTGTAGTCAAAGCTATGGTTTTTCCAGTAGTCATATATGGATGTGGAAGTTGGACCATAAAGAAGGCTGCTGCTGCTGCTGCTGCTAAGTCACTTCAGTCGTGTCCGACTCTGTATGACCCCATAGATGGCAGCCCACCAGGCTCCTCTGTCCATGGGATTTTCCAGGCAAGAGTACTGGAGTGGGGTGCCATTGCCTTCTCCATAAAGAAGGCTGAATGCCAAAGAATTGATCCCTTTGAACTGTGGTGTTGGAGAAGACTCTTGAGAGTCCTCTGGACTACAGGGAGGTCAAACCAGTCAAACCTAGAGGCAATCGACCCTGAATATTCATTGGAAGGACCAATGCTTAAAGCTCCAGTACTGTGGCCACCTGATGCAAAGAACTTACTCACTGGAAAAGACCCTGATGCTGAGAAAGACTGAGAGCAGGAGGAGAAGGGGTGATAGAGGATGAAATGGTTGGATGGCATCATCAACTCAATGGACATGAGTTTCAGCAAACTCCAAGAGATAATGAAGGACAGGGAAACCTGGTCGGCTGCAGTCCAAGGGGTTACAAAGAGTCAGACATGACTTAACAACTGAACAATAACAACATGATATGGTTAGGGAAATCTATCATCTTCCTATTGTATTCTATTTGTTCCATCTCTTCTTTGTTCCCTTTTTACTTTTATCTTCTTTCATATAATTGAGAATTTTTATGATTCTATTTATCTCCTCTGTTGGCTTATTAGCTAAAACTCTTTGGCTTTATATTTTAATGGTTGCTTTGCAGTATATATCTTTAATTTATCATGGTCTACCTTCAAGTGCTATTTTACCAGTTCTCCTGTAAGAAACTTAAAACAATGTGTTTCCAAATGTTAAATATTTTTGTTTAAACACTTAATTACCTTTTAGAGAAATTTAAGTAATAAGAAAAAAACCCTTGTAGTTACCGTTTCCAATGTTCTTCATTCGTTGCACAGTTTCTCTCTGATACCAATTTCCATCTGCCTGGAGCCCTTCCTTTGACATGTTACTTCCTTAATCTTTTCTTCTGCTCTGTCTGTCAGTCAGTCAGTTCAGCTACTCAGCTGTATCCAACTCTTTGTGACTCCATGGACTGCAGCACGCCAGGCTTCCCTGTCCATCACCAGCTCCCAGAATTTACTCAAACTCATGTCCGTAGTGTCAATGATGCCATCCAACCATCTCGTCCCCTTCTCCTCCTACCTTTAATCTTTCCCAGCATCACGGCCTTTTCAACTGAATCAGTTTTTCAAATCAGGTGGCCAAAGTATTGGAGTTTCAGCTTCAGCATCAGTCCTTCCAGTGGATATTTAGGACTGATCTCCTTTAGGATGGACTGGTTGGATCTCCTTGCTGTCTAGGGGACTCTGAAAAGTCTTCTCCAACAGCACAGTTCAAAAGCATCAATTCTTCAGCTCTCAACTTTCTTTGTAGCCCAACTCTCACATCTGAACATGACTACTGGAAAAACCGTAGCTTTGACTAGATGGACATTTGTTGGCAAAGTAATGTCTCTGCTTTTTAATATGCTGTCATAGTTTTTCTTCCAAGAAGCAAGCATCTTCTAATTTCATGGCTGCAGTCACCATTTGCAGTCATTTTGGAGCCCCCCAAAAGAAAGTCTGTCACTGTTCCCATTGCTTCCCCATCTATTTGCCATGAAGTGATGGGACCAGATGCCATGATCTTAGTTTTCTGAATGTTGAATTTTACGTCAACTTTTTCACTCTCCTCTTTCACCTTCACCAAGAGGCTCTTTAGTTCTTCTTCACTTTCTGCCATAAGGATGGTATCATCTGCATATCTGAGGTTATTGATATTTCTTCTGGCAGTCTTGATTCCAGCTTGTGCTTCATCCAGCCCAGTGTTTCTCATGATGTACACCGCATGTAAGTTAAATAAGCAGGGTGACAATATACAGCCTTGACATACTCTTTTCCTGAGTTGGAGCCAGTCTGTTGTTCCATGTCCAGTTCCAACTGTTGCTTCCTGACCTGCATACAGATTTCTCAGGAGGCAGGTCAGGTGGTCTGGTATTCCCATCTCTTGAACAATTTCCCACAGTTTGTTGTGATCCACAACGTGAAAGGCTTTGACATAGTCAATAAAGCAGAAGTAGATGTTTCTCTGGAACTCTTGCTTTTTCTGTGATCCAATGGATG
>SJYA01006184.1:0-25138 GCA_006410615.1 Neotragus moschatus | reverse complement strand
TTCACAGAGCAGAGTGTGATTTGGGCTGCACGCAGGAGGAGGACACAGAGTTGGGGGGGGTCTGACCCGGGGCGAGGCGTGGAGTGCGGCCTGGCTGCTTGGGACTGCAGGGAAGGGCGGGATCCCAGTCACTGAGCTAGTCTTGGCCACACACACACACACACACACACTGCGCTCGGCTGAGTCGTGAAAGTTGGAGCTGGGGGAGTGGTTGGGGCCCCGGGGGCACAGAGGCAAGGGGAAGGTGGGCTGGCACTCCAGGAGCAGGCTGACTCCTTACTGCGGCTTCACTCCTGTGTTAGGGCTGCATCGCCTTCCTCCCACAGGAGTGCAGTAAGTCAGGCTTCAGAAGGTTTACAATTGAGACTTGGGAGCTGGACCTGCCCACGCTCCCCCGGCTGAAAGGCAGCTGAGAGTCTGAACCCACAGGTGAGAAGCACCAAGGGTCAGATGCTGTGGAAGGGGGTGTCGAGGCCCGAGATGGGCCTGCGGTTAGAGGCAAGACCTGTGTGCCGAATGGGTGGCCCCTGGGGACAGTCTGGGGAACCGTCCAGGCAGCGGTCATGGCAGAGCCTTGTGAGAGGGGAGGGAAACCCCAGGCAAGACCTTTGACAACGCAANGGGTCAGATGCTGTGGAAGGGGGTGTCGAGGCCCGAGATGGGCCTGCGGTTAGAGGCAAGACCTGTGTGCCGAATGGGTGGCCCCTGGGGACAGTCTGGGGAACCGTCCAGGCAGCGGTCATGGCAGAGCCTTGTGAGAGGGGAGGGAAACCCCAGGCAAGACCTTTGACGACGCAACAGCAAATGGGAACTAAGAGCTCAGGAAATGGCAGATGGTGCCTGAAGATAACTCGCTGTCACTTTTAATCTGTTTATCTCTCCATTCTATCACTTGAGGATTGAGTCGAGCATCAAATACTTAAGAGAAAATAGAATAAATACCAGTAGTGCCTCTGTTGGCCACAAAGCTACTGCTTTGGGCGTTTCTGAGATGCTTTATGAAGGTTTAAAGAAAGGAAAGTGAAAGTGAAGCCGCTCAGTCGTGTCCGACTCTTTGCAACCCATGGACTGTAGCCCACCAAGCTCCTCCATCCATGGGATTCTTCAGGCAAGAATACTGGAGTGGGTTGACATTTGGGAGTGTGTGATAAAACACCATGTTTCTGCAGAGGTGGTATTAAAAATATTTATCAACCATGAGGCCACAGCATCGACCACTTGGGATGAGCCCCAACCCCGCTGGGGTGGCGGCTGGTCACCGGGGCCAATGAGGCTGTCCTGGTGCAGAGCAACTGGAGAACAGCCTTGGGATTCAGGGATGCACCTGGCCGGGCACCCTCCCGCCAAAGGGACCTGTTCACCTTGAGAGACTTGCCAGTGCCAGCAGGACACAGACGGCCACTGCCCAGCAGGTTCTGCCCTGACTCTGGGCTCGTGGCCTCCTGCCTGTGGACTCTGCCCACCCCAGCCTGTGGCCCTTAGCTGAGGCTGCTGCAGGACACAGATGAGGCCGGGGGGCACTGCCTATCTCCTTCCCAGGATGGAGGGTGCCCCAGGTTTTGAGCTGGCAGGACTAGATGCTGGGCCAACACCCACTTGAACAGACTCAGAGACTCTCAGAAGCACTGAGGTTCCCAGAGAAACACGGGAACAGCCTGGATGCCCTAACGCTTTGCCCTGGGTCCACATCTGGGGCAGACTGTTCCTGAAGGTGGCTCGAGGAGAGGCATGATGCAATCATGCCCTGCCAGGCCTGGCCGTGCACAGAAGCCTGTGGGTCACACGCTCTCTTGGTGGGGTTGGAGGCGGGGTTACTGGGGAAATTAGCATTCCTCTGCTGGTGACGAGTTCCAAAAATTTTTATTTTTTCTGTGAAATCAACTTGAGTGATGAGACATGTGAGCATGGTGGCCTTCTGATCGACGTGGGTCTGGGGTTCTGGGGCCTCAACATGCTCCTCAACCTGCCTTGCCCTGCTGTGTGGCATGGAGGCCTGGAGCCAGAGGAACACCGCCTGAGAGCCTGGTGGGCTCCCTCCTCTCTGCCCACTCTCTGCAGTCACTGGACGGGCTGGCCCCAGGGGCTCCCACACTCCCTCCTCACACATGCTTGCCCTGGAGGGTCTGTGCCTCACGTGGGGGCCCTGACGCCTGCTTGGGAGCTGGTCTGGGGAGCACGTGAGGAAAAGGAGCTGCTGAGGGGTGGCCTGCAGGAGCAGGCGCTGGGCTGGGCTCTCAGGCAGAGACAGGGCAAGGGGGCCTGACAGGACACGGGGGTGCAGGAGTGGGGAGAAGGAGCTGCTGGACTAGGCTCTTAGGCAGGTACAGAGTCTAGGGGCCATAGGGGAGGACACAGGGCAGGAATGGAAGGAGGGGCCAGCTGTCCAGCTTCTCCAGAACCTGGCTTGACACCCACGCTGGCTGAGAAGCGCCAGCAAGACTCTGGGTGAGACCTGGGTCTCCTGGAGCCATGTCTCGCTGGCCCGGTTCCAGGGCTCCAGCGACTCAGGGCTCTTGCTCCCTCCTGGTGCCAGGCCTCCACCGCCCAGTGGGCCTCCTGGCAGAAGCATCAGAAAATCAAGTCAAAGCCCAGGAGGAGAGAACCCGCACCGTGGGCTCCAGATGACTCATCAGGACGCTGAATTGTGTTGGCGCTTCTCTGCATCAGTGACTGTCTCATGCAGCAGCTTGTGTGTGTTTCACACGATGCACAGTGGTTCTGCAGTCGGCGTCATCATTAAAGAAAGAGCCTTCTTTATCAACATCGAGGATGATTTTCCTTGTTGCTTAAGATTTCTTCTGTGATGAGATGATGAGCAATGTTTGCTTCCGTCACCTGCTGGAAACTAGCATTTCTTCTGATATCGACTCTTGGAAAAGAAAATGGCTCCTATAAATCAGTGCTGCTGTGCCCCGGGCTGGGGGCCTGGCATGTTTCTCGGAGATAATGCTGCTCAGAAAGTAGCCCAGTGGATGCATCTCCACGCCGCCGGTCCAGGACTTGCTCAGTCCTGGCTCCCGCACCCGCCCACTGGTACCCGTTGCCTAGCAACCCAGGATGTTCAGCCCAAGTCCTGAAGGCTGAGTTACAGCAGCAGAGGAATTAAATTAATTTATATTTTCCTGATACAACAACAACCCAGCGAAAACTGTGTCCTTTCCAACATGAACCCAGCTGGTCTCTCCTACCTGGTCCTTCACCAGAATCCATCATTTCAGCAGGCTCACCAACTGCCTGGTTTTGGAAATAGGAAACCTAGCCTGGCATTCACAATTTCAATTCTTTTGAAATCTGGCTTGCTGTTTATATTCCTTAGAGAGAGTGTGTTCTTGAATCTCCATCATCCCAGACTTTTGTGTGCGAGTTACACTGCATGTGAAAATGCACTGGTAACACAGATGAACAGTGTTCTTGTGGGATACTGCAGTCTTCATCCCTGATTAAAAACTGCTAATAAGTCTTCATTCTTGACTCCACCCTTCAAGTTCCCCAAAGAAACTACCACAAAGTAGACATGGAACAATGAACTGGTTCAAAATTGGGAAAGGAGTACGTCAAGGCTGTATATTGCTACCCTGCTTATTTAACTTATATGCAGAGTACATCATGAGACATGCCGGGCTGGATGAATCACAAGCTGGAATCAGGATCACCAGGAGAAATATCAATAATCTCAGACATGCAGATGATACCATCCTTATGGCAGAAAGTGAAGAACTAAAGAGCCTCTTGATGAAAGTGAAAGAGGAGAGTGAAAAAGCTGGCTTAAAGCTCAACATTCACAAAACTAAGATTATGGCATCCAGTCCCATCACTTCATGGGAAATAGATAGGGAAACAGTAGAAACAGTGAGAGACTAATTTCTTGGGCTCCAAAATCACTGAAGATGGTGACTGAAATTAAAAGACACTTGCTCCTTGGAAGAAAAGCTATGACCAACCTAGACAGCATATTAAAAAGCAGAGACACTTCTTTGCCAACAAGGTCCATTGAGTCAAGGCTATGGTTTTTCTAGTGGTTGTGTATGGATGTGAGATTTGGACCATAAAGAAAGCTGAGTGCTGCAGAATTGATGCTTTTGAATTGTGGTGTTGGAGAAGACTCTTGAGAGTCCCTTGGACTGCAAGGAGGTTAAACCAGTCCATCTTAAAGGAAATCAGCTGTAGGACCCGGGAAGTCACTTTGCTTTGTAGGAGTTTATTTTATCATCTAAATCCTTGGGGGTATTATGAGGACAACGTGAAATAAGATGAAAAAGTCCTAGCAAAGGTTTGGATAAATGTTTGTTTAAACAGTTATAAAAAATTAGAGTGATTAAAAACTCCACTAATACTTGCTTCTTCACAGCTAATCAAAACAATTAGCTACAAGATACAAGTTCAATACTAAGCAGCTAGGACACGGGGCGTGGTTGCAGGGTGTCCAGGTGGGGGTCTCACATGCAGAACAATTTTAACTTGGTATACTTGATATTTCCATCTCCTTAACTCCATGCTTTGGAGAAGTGACTGGGGACAGACGTCCATAAGTCAGGAGCCTTCCAGGCGGTGCTAGGAGGTTCCTGGTGGCCACGCACACGTTCCCCGTTCGTTGTCTGGTTATGACCAGTGTCAGTCTGTTGGTACCAGGACGGGGTCTCGCTATCCACTTCATTCCACTAAATGCTGACATGTCTGAAGGTAGCACAGCTTCTTAACACTGCCTGTCCCCACGAGGGAAACAACAGGACTCAAAGCCCAAAGAGAGGCTGTGACGTGGCCACAAGGCTCCCTCTCCAGGGCAGGACAGGCCAGGCTTCAGTCACCCGTCAATCAATTTACAAACCACCTGCGCTGGGTGTGTGGCTCATCTGGCGAAGATGTGAACCCAAGCTCATTTAGAGTCTCCTCGACAGTGACAAACACACCCTCTTAGAACGGAGCCCCTTCAAGGACCCCCAGCTGCAATGCTGATTGTGGATATGGAGCATCAAGCCTTCCAAACAGGAGTGGGGTTGGTGGCTGGTGACACCCTGGGGGAGTGTGGTGACCCCTTGGCAGATGGGTCAGGACAGCTCAGCACACACTCCCCTCTATGGAGTGGACGGAAGACCAGCTGGGACTCACAGGGACGTCCAGCCCCAAGTCTCCCTAATCAGAAAAACCCGCCCTCCTCTGCCGGGACTCCGCTTCCCACTCCCCTTCCTGCCCCTCTTTGAATCTCTGGGAACTGAGCAAACCTTCCGAGTCCTCTGTCTAAACCTGCTCATCACTAAAGCTTCTAGAAAACAGCATTCCTCAGAATTAACCTGCCATGTCCAGCCCTCACATCCTCAAGACAGTTCAGGTACACTCATGGGAGAGTCAGATATTGCTTCAGGCTGGTAAAGGTTACAGACACACTTGCACAGCATTTTGAGGAAAACTTTAGGGTTTCATTAACTCTTGGAAACTGAGCCACTATCCACCAGCCAACAAACACCCTGTGTCTAAATGCATCTGGTTAGACCATGGATCTGCCATTTTAAGAGGTCAAAGCCAGCGAAATATCAGGCAATGCATCTCCTTCAACAGATTAAAAGGAGAGAAATAATATATATTAGAATAACGTCCATCAATGTAGTAAGTTTTTCTTCTCACTGAGGGAAAACACTCAGTTATTCAGAACACTAGTCCAGCCTAAATGACTACACTACTAACCATTTTTAAAAAATGTATATTTCCAAACACACTGCAGGAAAAACTCAGAGGTCTTGTGAAGACAGAGAACAGACACAATTACAGGAGCGGTCGCTTTCATACTTGTCTGCATCAACTTTATGAGCTGTAGACATGTGCATTCTCTTCACAACAGGACTAACGAGGAAAATAACCAAGAGCGTAGCGCCTGCGACTGCAGCTCTGTTTTGCTTCCATGAAGACATGCTTGGAAAACAAGAAAGTTTTCCAGGCTGAGGGCGTGGGGGCTGGGGAAGATAAACTTTGCCGTAGAAGAGAAATACGGCTAGTAACCTGAAATGAAGAGAAAGCATCTTCAAGAAAGATGCCATTTTTTAGTAAATATCAGATCTCACTTTGTCTTGAAGCTGGCTGAAAGTATGTTTGCAAGGATCCATCTGTTTTATCAGAAGTGAAAGCTTGCCATCAGCTTGTCCTGTTAGTATTCAAAATAGATCTTAAAGCTACTAATTAAGGGGATAAACCCATATTTTTAGGAGGCAGGGTATAGACCAACCGGCTGGAATACTTTTCTCATTACATTTCTTCTCTTCTAGTTTGCAGCCCACACGAGACCTCGGAGCAATGCTTAGAACAGGATGGGGTGTGTGTGGGGGGGTCTAACCTGGTTCTCTCTGCAGCTATTTCTATGGTGTCTGACCAAGGACCATGGGTGTGGATTATGACTGTAACTTGAGAACAACCCTTTGGACTTGGACCTTTTAAAAATGTAAATAAGCAAGATGAGTAAAATAGGATAAAAACACAGAGATGCCCATGCTAACATATATGATCTGCTCAATACGGGCTGCCCTTAAGAATTCTGAAGCTCCCCTCAGACCTGGGACTCTTACCACATCACCCAAAGCTCATCGGGAACAAGGACAGGGGGCCTGTAACACTGAGGGTCGGCAGGTCTGTGGGCAGGGGAAGCCTGGAGCCTGGGCGGGCGGACTCAGGCCAGAGCCTGACCCCAGGCTACTGCCTGGGCTTCTTGGGTCGACGGCAAACCCCGGCTTGTCAATGGATCCCACTGAAGCTCACGTACAGAGACGGCTGCTCTCTGGCACTGATCAAGCGCAGATGTTAAGACGATTCATCAGCAATCTGTGTCACTTCATTTTTTAACAAATGAAGTTTGTTTCTGTGCCCACATTTTTTTTTTTTAAGTTGAAAAGCTTAGTTTGCTGCAGAAAGGTGATCCTTGTCATAGTCATTTTTTAAAAGCAATTTTATGATTAAACCAGCCACTGCTGAAACTACACTGTAGCGACACTGCGTTCTGTATTTGCAGGCAACAAGAATTCACCCAAGTCAGTTCTGAACAGCCCTGTGCTGCCTTGAAAGCACTGCTGTAGCACCCACACCTCCGTTACTCATTCAGTGAGACCGACAGAGCTTCGGTCATATTTAAAAGGAAAAATGAGCAGAAGCAGTGTTGGCAGAGGGTAAGGAGGTGGAGGCTGGAGTGTGGAGACGCGTCTCTGACCTGCGACGCAGTCTGTGATCAGGAGACCATCCTTGGGGTCAGCAGGTGCCTCACACGAGCCTTCTTCAAAGTGGGGAAGGCTTCCTATCTGCAAAAGGCCGAGAGCCTGCAGCTCTCTCAGGGACGAGCTTGTTCCAGAGCCCAGCGAGGAGGTCTCTTCTGAATGACACTCAAAACGGTAGCAGAAACTTCATCCAGGAAAATAGCTGGAAAAACCTAGAGGTCAGGAGCAGGGGTCCGTGAGAACAAGGCAGGGGATCGATGCTGGATTAGGAGTCGACACGGTGAGTCAGAGCTTTCTTGTGGGAGGGGCTGTGGATCTGGTCCCCAGGTGGACCTCCAACCACACACACGGCCCTCGGAGGGGCCGGTAAGGCTGCCCTGGCCACTGCCCCCCGGGTGCTCAGGTCAGCCAGGTTCACGCATGTTCGACGAGAAATGACAAAGAAGAGGAGCTTCGCTACAGGGAAGGTGCACAGTGCTCTGAACACTTGGTGATGAACCTTAGGCTTCAGGTCTGAGTGCTCCCCTGAGGAGGTGATCTTTCACCCTAGAAGAAATGGGTTTCTGGCCTTGGCAGGTGGGAGGCCGGGGGGGCTCTGGGGAGGGGAGCAAGGCTGATTCAAGAAGAGAGAATGCAGTTGCCTAGGCAAAGCCTGAGAAGGAGCAAATGGGAGGGGCAGTCTCTGAGAAGGCCTGAAGGAGCCAGGACTAGGACCACTGGGGTCACCCTGTCCACACGCCCACTCCCTGACTCTGCCCTCCCCAGCCTGAGGTCCAGCAACCATGCTGTTGGCCACTATTGTCTGGATGTGGCCCAAAGCCGGGGCGCTATGGGCCCCCCACCCGCACTCCACCTCCAGAGCCCCGAGGTCAGTCCTCCCAGGACTCAGACGACGGGCTGGCGGCCAGAAAGCAGGTGGGACCACGGCTCTTCCCGGAGGCCCGAGGGCACTCACAGTGGCCTCAGGCCTGGCAGTGTCCCTCCTGAAGACCAGAGGGCCCAGGGCACCCTAGGCCGCACCTCCAGCCTGGCCCCGAGCCCTCCCTGCAGGCGCCGCTGTCCAGGCTCACCAGTCGCTGTGGGCTGGAACCAGCGGGGTGTGGGCAAGGGCAGGAGCGCCAGGGAGGTGGGACCAGCATGCTCAGGAATGTGGACTCGGCTTCCCCAGGGTGGGGCCGGCCTGGCAGTCTCAGAGGCCCTGAGTCTATGGGCAAGTGAGGTGGCCTCGGGGCCTGAGGCAGGACTTGGCCTCCGACTCAGCCACGGCTTCTCCACCCTGCTGTCTCCAGGTTCTGAGCTACATCCCAGAGAGAAAACGCTACCCCAGTTGGAACACAGACCAGAGACCTCGTGGAATAAAAGCAGCGCATTTAATGGCATGTCTGCAAAGGCTTCATTGCTTCCTGCTCACTCCCTGTGACAGAGCTCAGAGATGTGTGAGCATTTTATTTGAGAAAAACCTACTTTCCTAGAAATAAACACTCACCTCAGCAAATCCCTACCACCCACTACAACGCAAGCCTGTGTCTGTGCTGTTGGCTCACTCCTAGCCTTCAAACACACTTCAGGATGAGAGGTTCCAGCGTATCTGAGAACATCAACATTTCACTGGGAGGGACGTCGTGCTCGGCCCAGGGCAGACGCTGCGGGGAGGTGGACACTGTTCTCTGGAGAGCCAGGCTGCCTTCCCAGAGGGTGATGTCCTACGTAGTCTCCGCTGACACGCGTCACTGGCGTGGTCAGCTGGCTGTGCGGAGCCCTGGCCCCTCCCCAGCCAGTGTCCTGTTGTTTGGAAACTTTACGGTTCAGCCTTTCTTAGAGCGGCCTGTGGACGGGGCCACCTCCGCTCTGGCCTCTAACAGAGCTCCACCACCACCGTGTGCCCATCCGCCCGCACCACACGCCCTGCTCCCTGCATCTGGCTGGCTGTGCGTGAACACATCCAAATTTCAAGACACACAAAAACTCCAAAGACAAAAATATCTTAATGCATTCGAATATCCAGTTTCTATGGAGACAGAAATCAAAGTGAACTAATGAGAGGGGTTGAAAACCTTTTTTTTTTTTTAATACTTCTAGCCTGATGCTTTACATTTCTGGAGTGTGTTGAAATGCCCAGGACTGGTTATTATTCCAAACACACTTTGCTAAAAGGCAATCCTGCATTCTAATGAGATTTGTTGATGACAGCTCATTTTCATTGTTGCGCTCTCACTGACCCTTACAAATGCTTTGATTACACAGTAAGGTGGCAATTTTGAAACTTCTGGGCTCTGAGAAACTCTCTGATCCTTCTCACACCCAGACCCATGGCGGGGCTGGTCAGCATGGGGCTGTGGGCACAGATTCAATGTGCCGCTTCTTTCAAGGGACTCCGGGAGATGTTTTGTAAGGTGTCACCAAATTCAATTTGTAGATGACTGCACTTCGGATAAGCCACCTAATTTCCGGGCCTTTTGCTCAGAATACAAGACCGTCAAAATATTCGCACACAGCCTGGCACATGGTCCATTTTGTCACTTGTGTTACAGAGGAATTATAGACTGACCTTGACAATAACCTAGTTAGAAAAGTAAATTCCATTATGGCCTGTGTTGCTCTTGAAGATGTTTGTAGGACACACACATAAGAGATGGCCTTCTATGCTCAGAGAAAACTGTGATGGAGGAGAAGACTGCCTCATGGTGATTGCTGCCCAAGGCTCTCCGGGGAGCTGACCTATCGCATGGTTAAACTCCAGCCCCCGTTCCCAGAGTTCAGCAGGGCGCCCCATGCCGCCCCTGGAATGGCCACACCGCAACCCCGAGCATGTCTCCCTCTGCGCACACTCCCCTCCCATCTGTGTCTCTCCACGTCTGACCGACTTCCTGGACTCCACGCACATCCTTGGAACTGGTCTTCGCTCCAAACAGTGGGTTCCTCACGCCTCTTTCACCTCTGTGGCTTGAATCCACACACAGCGCCTGGCAGACTTTGAATCTTCACCATCTGAGGTGAGTACGGTCTGCATTCGTGGATAACAGATCCCCTGGCACCAAAACAGTGGTCCTACCTTCACAGGGCCTGCACCACTGGAGCGGGTCTAGGGTGTGCCCTCAGCCCCACTGCACTGGGGAACCAGCTTTCACGGTTTACAAGTTCCCAGGTGACTCACGGGCCCCAAGCCGGGGCTGATGCAGAGCCCCGACTGCAGAGACGCTGTCACCAGCTGAGTCTGTGCGCGCAAGGGCTGGCCTCAGCCTGTCTCCACGCGTCACATGCCCGGCCCACAGCAGGGAAACTGACCCCAGATCCCGCATGTTGCCGACTACGTCAGAGCAGAGATGACATGAAGGAAGGAAGCCTCCCTCTCACCAAGGGCCACCCAGGCTGGTGCCAGTCTCCTGGATCCCTGGGCTCAGGCTGCATCCCTAACTCATGGGTTAAGTATGCACCCCCAACATTCCTAACTCACAGGCTGGTCCCTGTGGAGTGGGGTAGGCATCAGCTTGGTGGATGCGGGGCTCACACTTTGCCCTGGGTGAGGGGTCGGCTGCTGTGTGCGGGGTGAGCAGGTGGGCCAGGTATTGAGGCCTTCTTGACTGTGCAGGGTGGCCCTCCCCATGAGGGCACAGCTGCGCCTGTGTCTCCCTGGAAGGGAGGCCGGGAGCCTGTGCGTGGGCCAGAACTGGGGCACGCCCCTCAGACCCTCTTGTCTGTACTCCTGTCAAGGCTGCTGCTCCACGATGCCACCAGAACAGGCGACAAGGCTGGCGCAGGCCTGTGTATACTAAAACCCTCCCAAGTCACAAAGCCCAGTGCCAGAATCCAGCAATGGGGGTGGGGAGGTGCCACGGAGGGGCCTGAAAAAGATGAGGAGCCTCTTTTCAAGCTGAGTGTCCATGACATGTATGCAGGGAGACAGTCACTGTTTTAGAATAAATGTCCAAATCTGGTTTTTCCCTTTGACTGGGATTAGAGAAGGGCTTCTCTGATGGCTCAAGTGGGAAAGAATCTGCCTGCAATGCCAGAGACTCAGGAGATGCAGGTTTGATCCCTGGGTCGGGAAGATCCTCTGGAGAAGGGAATGGCAACCCACTCCAGTATTCTTGCCTGAAGAATTCTGTGGATGGAGGAATCTTGCAGACTACAGTCCATGGGGTCACAAAGAGTTGGACATGACCGAGCTACTAACCCAAACATTATTACTAAATCAGGAAAACATAATCTAGAAAGGACTTGCTAATCTAGAAAGGACTCAAACGTCCCACCTTCCCCCCACACTCCTGATGCAGAGGGTGCTATCAGGGTACATAGCCCTTGATGAAGGGCGAGACCATTGGGTGGACTGAGCTGGAATGGGGCCTCCCAGCCTGAACCTCTCTGGGAGCTGCCTCTGTGCAGACGCAATGATGACCTTCATCACAAGTACCTTGCCGGGTGATTGAAAAAATTAAATGACACAGAAACCAATGGCTATGCACCAACTAAGTGATGAGAAGCCCAGAAGGCGGACCTGCACCTGTGTGCAAAGGTCAANAGGGCGAGACCATTGGGTGGACTGAGCTGGAATGGGGCCTCCCAGCCTGAACCTCTCTGGGAGCTGCCTCTGTGCATACGCAATGATGACCTTCATCACAAGTACCTTGCCGGGTGATTGAAAAAATTAAATGACACGGAAACCAATGGCTATGCACCAACTAAGTGATGAGAAGCCCAGAAGGTGGACCTGCACCTGTGTGCAAAGGTCAAGATGGGGAGCAAGCAGAACGCTGGCAGGAGGCTTTTTAAAAAAAAAAAATAAATAAATAGGACCCGTGTTACTCAAGAAACTTTAACAACTGCCATGGAAATCAACAAGAAGTAAATGATCTGGAATTCATGATGACGGGGACTTTCAAGTTTACAGTCTGAAGGTGTGATGAGTTTTCAAACATAGATGGTATGCATGTAAATCCATCAGTACTTTAACTTAAAAATTACAAGAACATGTTTACTAAGCAGTTTTAAAAGGACTGCTTACTACAGCACTTCTTTTAAAATAAAAAAGAATTATTTTTTTGTACAAGTTCTAGCTCTCAAGTAGTTGTTCAAATCACATTTTTCTGTCTCTCAGGCTTTTGAGTATAAAGAGAAACAAATATCAGAAGAGAGTTTTTCTCTGCCACTCAGCTGCGGCGACAGCTGGCATCCTCGCGCATTCATTCTGTAGCATTTTTCTCGTCCCAGAATACTTGCACATCCATTATTGAGAACTGCGGCGTCAGATAATTACAGGGCAGAGGACTGTAGAAGGAAGACCAAGTTTGGAAGGAAGTGGGGGCTGCGAGGGGACGTGAGGAAGGGCCCCAGGTGGCCGCGGTCAACACAGAGGAGACTAGTGACCGTCCGCGGGCCCCCAGCCTAGGACCAGTCTGGTCCCTGTCAGCTGCGCTCCGCACCCTCCATCCCCCGCCACCCTCTGTCAGCCACGCTCCATGCTCCCTCCACCCTCCCCACCCCCCACCGCCACTGCGTGAGCCAAGCTCTGCTCTGCCTCAATCCAACTCTGCCTCTGTAAGCTAAGCTCCACCCCGTCAGACAAGCCCCGCCCTGTCAGCTAAGCTCCACCCCCATCAGCCATGCTCCGCCCCTGTCAGCCAAGCTCTGAGACTGTTTCAGGAACAGGTCCTTCTTCCTGCAAGTTTTCTCAGGAGGCAAGGCCACGCTCACTGATCCAGCCCTGAGATCAGCCTTCAGAGCCAGGAGGGATCCTGGTTCTGACGGCCCACTTGGTGATCCCGTTTCTAACTGTGGCTCTAGAGCCAGAAACGGAAGTCCTGGGAGCTGATGAGACTGCATACTATCAGCCCACCGACCCGGCCCATCTCAGACAGGTTGCACAGGCAGCCCTGGGTAAGGACCGCACTTGGGCACAACTGGAGAGTCCCCAGGGGCCACCCTAGGCTTGGCCCGGACTGAGGACAGAGCTGTGGGGTCAGGTTCCCGTGGAGTCAAGCCTCTCATCCTGGGTGAGCCCTAGAAGGAAACAAGGCGGGATGATGGTCAGGACCAGAACAGCAGGGAGGCCCCCTGCGTGGGGGTGTTTGGGTCACCCTGCTTATTTAACCTATATGCGGAGCACATCATGTGAAATGCCAGGCTGGATGAAGCAGAGGCTGGAATCAGGATTGCTGAAAGAAATATCAATAACCTCAGACATGCCAATGATACCATCCTAATGACAGAAAGCAAAGAGGAACTAAAGGGCCTCTTGATGAAGGTGAAAGAGGAGACTGGAAGGGCTGGCTTAAAACTCAACAGTCAAAAAATGAACATAATGGCATCTGGCTCTATCACTTCATGGCAAATAGATGGGGGAAATGGAAACAGTGACAGACTTTATTTTCCTGGGCTCCAACATCACTGCAGACTGTGCCTGAAGACATGAAATTAAAAGATGCTTGCTCCTTGGAAGAAAAGCTATGACAAACCTAGAAAGCATATTAAGAATCAGACACATCACCTTGCTGACAAAGGTTCATCTAGTCAAAGCTGTGGTTTTTCCGGTAGTCATGTACAGATGTGAGAGTTGGACCATAAAGAAAGCTGAGTGCTGAAGAATTGATGCTTTTGAATGGTGGTGCTGAAGAAGACTTCAGAGTTCCTTGGATTGCAAGGAGATCAAACCAGTCAATCCTAAAGGAGATCAGTCCTGAATATTCACTGGAAGGACTGATGCTGAAGCTGAAGCTCCAATACTTTGGCCACCTGATGTGAAGAACTGACTCACTGAAAAAGACCCTGATGTTAGGAAAGATTGAAGGCAGGAGGATAAAGGGATGACACAGGACCAGAAGGTTGGATGGCATCACTGACTCAATGGTCATAAGTTTGAGCAAGCTCCAGGAGATGGTGTGCTGGAGTCTATGGGGTCACAAAGAGTTGGACACAAGTGGGTGACACAAGTGGACAGCTATGCGTGGCCTCATAGGACAACTGCACTGTGTTCAATTTACACATCAGCTTCTGAAGGAGAATGTGAACTCCACTGGGCACAGACTGTGCTCTTATGATCTCTGAACAGCCAGACCCACCAGTGTTTGATGTTTAGCTGACATTCGAGGGACCATTGAAAAGTGCACGAAAGGTGATGCACCGTCCAGAGTCAAGGTCAAGACTGAAATCCAGGCCCGTCGCTGTCCTTGCCATCTGTTGAACGCCTTCTCAGGGTTATCAGTGCAGCGCACTGATGTTTAAACGTAGTGATGGGAACAGAAGGCTGAATGAGAAAGCTGAATCTCTACGTGGAAAATAGGTTTAAAAAGAATAGCAAAGAATGGGATGGCTACCTGAAGTTTATGCATTTATTTAGTGATATTTTCTGGGGCTTCTCCAGTGGCTCAGCAATAAAGAATCTGCCTGCCAAAGCAGGAGATATGGGTTTGATCCTTGGGTTGGGAAGATCCCCTGGAGGAGGAAATGGCAACCGACTCCAGTATTCTTGCCTGGGAAATCCCATGGACACAGGAGCCTGGCAGGCTACAGTCCATGGGGTTGAAAAGAGTCAGATACAACTTAGTAACTAAGCAACTGCATGTCATATTTTCTTTGGCATTTATTTGGGTGTATANTGGGAAGATCCCCTGGAGGAGGAAATGGCATCCGACTCCAGTATTCTTGCCTGGGAAATCCCATGGACACAGGAGCCTGGCAGGCTACAGTCCATGGGGTTGAAAAGAGTCAGATACAACTTAGTAACTAAGCAACTGCATGTCATATTTTCTTTGGCATTTATTTGGGTGTATAAGTCACAACTGTTGGTGGTGTGGCTATGAAAAAATGCTGAGGCTGGTTGGGAGTAAGTATCTGAGAAAATAAGAGACTGTGGTTAATAAAACTCTAAGTTATGGGATCATAAACCTGAAAAAATGAGAAGAAAAGATGGGATGATGATGTGAAGGACTCCTCAGAATGTCCCATGAGGGGTCCATCTTTCTAATTCAAGAAAGGGTGCAAAGTCCACCACGGAAATGGCACCAGATGAGAGGTGTCAAACAGAGGAGGTTAGGAAGGCCTTGAAGGTGGAAGTTGTCTCCAGTGACAGGAAAACCCCTGCAGTTTCCCTTCTAGGTAAGAACTGGAGGGGTTGATCGCATTGCTAGCAATTAAGAACAGAGTGAAGCGCATTTATCTGGGCATGGCTAAGCCCACTGTCAGGTTGTGGCAGTTACATGGATCCTGAACACCCTGGGGTGGGGACATGTTCTCTCCACCACAAAAGCAGTGTGATCAGGAGAATCAGAACACTGGAAAAGCCACACAACTGTCAGAAGTACGTCAACTACAAGGCTGAAGCCACAGCTCTGTTTGTTTTGTTATAGAGCCAAGAGTGCAATTTTTAAAAACCAATCATTTCCACTTCTGAATAATGTGACCCTGAACATTTTGGTCATGCCAGCTCGATGTTGCAGAAAAAGACTCAGTGATGTGAAAAGATAACCCTGAAACATAAAGCTAAAATAGTAGAAATAAAGAATGATGTTTGATGCCATAATTAACCTCGTGTGGGAGGGAGCAAGGAGAAGAAACATAAATAGGGCCATCTCTGGGGGGGAAGGACTGTATCTTTTCCTGTTCATCTATCTATGCTGTTTAAACTTTATATGGTGATTATGAATTACTTTTGCAACATGGAAAAGGTTGTTATTTTTAAAGCATATGTTTGAGCTACCTAGTATTAACCCAGCATTATCTGTACTATTAAAATGATAATATAATTAATGGTTGTCTAGCAAAGACTAAATATTAAGTGAATGATGAATGAAGTTAATTGNGTAAAAACCTGTAAGGGAATACAATCTGAACAATAGATGTATGTGTAGGTACACTTGGGACTAAAAGCCCTGTAGATGAATTCTGCTTCCACAAAGAACAAACACAACTGGCCCCGGGCGCATAAGCCTAGGAGCGCGCACAGGAAGTGGTGCACAGCCACAGAAACCCCCAGCTCCTCCCCAGCCCCCGGCACCCTGTCTCTTATACACATCTATATTAAGTGAATGATGAATGAAGTTAATTGAAACCACAGTGAGAAGAGTAACTTCTGATGTATGTGTTTACTTTCAAAAATCTTACTTGTGGAAAAAGGCTTAAACACAGCCGCCTGATAAAAATCACTAGTTGCCAGATAATCTAGGGGAGAGGCACAATTCTAAAGGCTGAACCAATCAATAGTGTGAGGATCTAGGCATGGATAAGACAGCCCTTCGGCTAAGTTGAGGAAAAGCCACCTGCCACTCTGTCTCTGTTTGGTGCCTGGACAGTCCCCACAAGAACTGAATGAATGAGTAAAGCCCACTTTTACTCTGTATTATCAACCCTGAATATTCACTGGAAGGACTGATGCTGAAGCTCAAGCTCCAACATTTTGGCCATCTGATGTGAAGAGCTGACTCACTGGAAAAGACCCTGATGCTGGGAAAAATTGAGGGCAAGAGGAGAAAGGGGCAACAGAGGATGAGATGGTTGGATCACATCACTGACTCAATGGACATGAGTTTGAGCAAACTCCAGGAGACAGTGAAGGACAGGGAAGCCTGGCANAAGAGCTGACTCACTGGAAAAGACCCTGATGCTGGGAAAAATTGAGGGCAAGAGGAGAAAGGGGCAACAGAGGATGAGATGGTTGGATCACATCACTGACTCAATGGACATGAGTTTGAGCAAACTCCAGGAGACAGTGAAGGACAGGGAAGCCTGGCATGCTGCTGATCATGGGGTTGCAAAGAGCTGGACATGACTGAACAACAATAAACTTGGAAAACAAATTTCCTTTATAACAGTGACACTTATTGAAAGATGAGGCTGAAGACACTTGTGTTACTTCAAGCACAGACATGAGCAAGGTATAATTTTATGTACTCATGTAATATAATGATAAATACTGTGCCCATAATTAAATCTCTAGAATCTATGAAAACTTAGAATGCATTTTAATGAAGAGATTAGCACTAGATAAACACTGTACACCAATTATATCAACACTTCTCTTCAAACATTACTTCTTCAAAATTGTGTTTCTTTGAGCTTGACTTTTATCTTCAGATTACATTTCTAATATGAAAACTTCCTTTCGGCCGCTCTTACATACTTGAACTGAAACTGCTGACTTTTCATTTTTCTGAGTAAGCACCAACCATTTGGCCAGAAAAACCCAGAGTGGGGAAGGTCTTTGTGCAGACATAGGTCCTTTTACATTGGGTTTTTTAAAAAAGCTATTTCAGAAGTTACTCCTCCAATCTGGGCATAAAAGTAGCAGTTTAAAATGTGTGATTAAATGAATGGTTGTCAAAATCTGTGTTATGAAATAGCTCTGTGAACACCAGTGAACTCCTCAGAGATGAACACAGAGTAAGAGTGGGCTTTACTCATTCAACCAGTTCCATGGGGACCGTCCAGGTGCCAAACAAGGACAGAGTGACAGGTGGCTTTCCTCTACCTAGCTGAAGGGCTGTCTTATCTGTGCCGAGACCCTCAATGGAAGTGGAGAGGCGCTGGCCCCTGGTCTGCAGAAGCTGGTTCTGGGCGACCGTGCCCTGCCTGCTGAGGATGGGTGACGGAAGCGAGGGGTGAGGGGGTGAGCGTCTCAGGCTGCACTCATGACCCCCTGGAGCAGAACCACCAATGGTCACCGGAGGGGCACTTTGGGTTGACCAGGCTGCTGTCAGAACAGCCCTCAAGTCTCTATTTCTGCAAACCACCTGCATGATTGTACATCATTCTCACAGCGAGTACGCTTGCCTTCCAGCTGACAGATCTCTGTCATCCCCATTGTGTGTGAAGAGCTCCCGGCCACTTCTGCACTGGAGTGGTGGGGGCGGGCAGCCCGTTTGTGGAGAAGGGCCCTATGAGCCACCTGGGCTTCTGCATACATCCTCGAAAAGTTTGCTTTAGCGTGACGCTCAGCATATACAGTACTTTCCTGTGTAAGTCCATTTCAGAGTTAGACTCAACTGACATTATGGCACAGACTTTAATGGTATGTTAAAACAGAGACTGAACTCAAATGAGGCCAGTTCAATTACAGCCTAACTTGGGACTGTGTCTGTAATTTATACATTTGGTGGAAGTTGTCCTAGGGCCTCTTACTTTAACTGACTTCTTTTTTCCACCTTTCACTAAGAGAGGTGAACCCCAACACTCTACTTCCTAGAAGGACAAGAGGTGAGAGGGGCTGAGAGCAGAGGCTGGAGCCAGGCGGCTCATCCTGGCTCGCTCTGCCATCCTCTGGGTCTGCCCTTGACACTCCTCTAACCTCCGTTGCCTGCTTGAACTGGGAACAGTGACAGGTGTATTCTAGCTGTTAAATGAGTTAAAATCTCTAAAGCACTCACAGCACTGCCCTGCACATAGCGGATACTATAACACCAAAATATTATCACCTTAAAAAAACTGGGTTCATTTCTCAGCCATAAAAAAGAGTGAAATAATGCCATTTGCACAACATGGATGGACCTAGAGATTATCACACTGAGTGCAGTAAGTCAGAAAGACAAATATCACATGGCATCACTTATACTGAATATGGCATCTAAAAGGACACAAGTGACCACATTTACCAAACAGAAACTGACTCACAGACACAGAAAACAAGCTAATGGTTGCCAAAGTGTATGGGAAGGATGGACTAGGAGCTGGGATTAAACTACACGAAACACTATGTATAAAACAGATAACCAACAAGAACCTACCATACAGCACAAGGAGCTATACTCAACTTTTGTAAAAACCCATTTTGTAAAAACCTGTAAGGGAATACAATCTGAACAATAGATGTATGTGTAGGTACACTTGGGACTAAAAGCCCTGTAGATGAATTCTGCTTCCACAAAGAACAAACACAACTGGCCCCGGGCGCATAAGCCTAGGAGCGCGCACAGGAAGTGGTGCACAGCCACAGAAACCCCCAGCTCCTCCCCAGCCCCCGGCACCGCCCAGAGCCCAGAGCACACCGTCCAAGGGGCCTGCACGCACGCCTCAGAACCCAGAGGGCAGGCAGGCAGGTGTGCGGGGCCGGGAACTTAGCCTGTGCTTTCTTTCCACACTCAGTCCTGCTTCCACCATTCTCTGCCGCGGTGGCTGCAGTACTTGTCTAGAACAAAGAGTAGGGCCATGTGCCTGAAAACACGCAGGGTTTGGAACTGAGAATCAGAGAAGCCTTTGAATCTCAGCCCAGCAAGCAATGACTGTGTGATGCTGAAAAAGCGACTGAGCCTCTCTGAGCCCAGGTCCCTCGTCAGTGAGGAAAGACAGTATAGCCGCCTGCAGGCGTGCCGCAGGAATCGGAAGCGGTGCAGGGAAAGTGTCTGCGGCGTCTCCCTGGGCACCGCAGCCCCTGCAGCAGGGACATCTCAGTGCTTGCTCCCCTGCCCCCACCTCTCTGCACCCAGGTGGGTGCCTAAGCGCCTGCTCCCCTCACCCCCACCTCTCTGCACCCAAGTGGGTCCCCAGCCCCAGGCACAGCTGCCTGGGACTGTCCTCGTGAGGTGCCTGGCTGGGTCCCACCCAACTCAACTCTGACCACACACTCTGTGTGGCCTCTGTTTCATCCTTTCATCTCAGTTCCTGATCATGCCCTACCTGGGAAATGGTTACTGAAGACGAAGCCACTGAGCTGGGGGCTAGCTAGCTCAGATAATGACTTTCCATTTCTCTCGCTTGGTCTCATCCAAGCCCAGACAGAAGCTGGTATTTCTTCATAAACAAGAACTACTTTTAGATGGCCAACCATATTTTAATAAAATGTTCCTTCTTTCATGTTTATGTTTCATGTAAGTGATGCTATTTCTAATGAAGAATATTGATTAATATTGGGTATGTGTATTAGACCCCATTTGAATTCCAGCTCCATCCAGCTCAGGAAACAGTTGTGAGCCACAGTTGCCATGGCAACGCGCATCATGTTTTTAGCAAACACTCCTGCCTTCCCCTCTGTGAACCTCATTGTCTCTAGTCTGCAGACGCAAAGTGATTTTCTCAGGAGGCTCATGGTGGGAGAGGTCAAATACCACCCTTGAGAAAAGATCCGTGAGTGTGTTGCCCTGTTTCTGCTCCCCTGTGCAAAATATTTCCTCCTTTGTTGCTAGTTTTCCTACAATATTTTTGAGATAGTTAATTCTTTTTAAAAATAAAAACTGTGTGGTGGAAAATGAGTGGTGAGTCACCCCCTATGTAGGTGCAGTGGGTTTTCTCACAAGCCACAGCTCTTCGGGTCTTAGTTGGTTAAATCAAACCAAGAATTTGAAAATGGCTCCTGATGGGGGAACTGGTGAGATGGTTTGGAAAAGCCACTGTAACTGGCTGCATGTGTTAACCCTCAGTGACACAGAGGCCAGGAAGGCTCTCTGGGCTGCAGCCAGGAGGCACGGTCACTGAGTCACCTCCCTGCAGAGCTGAGGTCCACGGGAGGCCTGTCTCCAGAGCTGCACATTTCCCAACACAGCCCCGCCTCCCCACCAGTAATGCAGAGAGCAGGACCTCGGCCTCGGAAGTGGAACAACGCCAGCGGCACCTCCCTGCAGAGTGGTCACTGGGGACAAAACAAACACTTGAGATGGACACGGTTGCAATATGGCAAGTCCTGTGCTCGGGTAAGAGGTTATGTCATCCACTTGTGTCAAAAATATTTATCTTTACTGTATAAGCTGGGCTTATATTTACCAAAATAATTGGTGGAGGTGGAGTAGGCTTTCCTTACACAGTCAAGGACCAGGGGAAGGAGTGGGAAACCCCCATGGCACCTGAGGACCCTGGGAAGTGAGATCCCCACATACCTGCTCAGAGGCAGGCTGGAAGGGCGCTTCACGTGCAGTGTCCCAGACTTCCCTGGCATGACCACAACTACCAAGCCTGGGGCCACCGCTCCTGAAGCCCATGTGCCTAGAGCCCGCGCTTGGCACAAGGGAGGCCACCGAGAGGCTCGTGCATCGCAACTAGAGAGCAGCCCCCGCTCACAACAACTAGAGCAAAGCCAGATAAAGCACTGGAGACCCAGTGCAGCGAACAGTCGTAATACTCCTACCGTATTCTTGGGCCATACAGCAGGGGGACTTGACTTCCCAGTATTAGGGGCAATGAGCATTAATGGCAACTTTGGACTTTATAGAGCAGTTGCTCACTGATCATCTCCTTTAAGACAGGTATTGTTAGGAAAGGAACAATACCTGGTTACCCCTGTTCACCCTGAGGTCATGATAGCTGCACAGTCCCCAGTGCAAGGAACGTGAGTAAGCCTCACAGCAAACATGGGAAATCTGGGGTGAAAACGCCAGCATGCTGACCTGAAATGGTGCCTGTTGACTAAACAAGAAACCAGGTTTGGAATGCACCAGTCTCCATCACAAACGGCCAAGANCATGATAGCTGCACAGTCCCCAGTGCAAGGAACGTGAGTAAGCCTCACAGCAAACATGGGAAATCTGGGGTGAAAACGCCAGCATGCTGACCTGAAATGGTGCCTGCTGACTAAACAAGAAACCAGGTTTGGAATGCACCAGTCTCCATCACAAATGGCCAAGACGTCCCAGCAACAGGAAGAGGGGTTGCTGTGGCTGCCACGATGTTGGCAAAAATGAAGTTGGAGAAAGAACAGCGAGGCCGCCTAGGCGTGGGGTCTGACGCTCATGGGCACCCTCTGCCCTCAGCAGACCCACCCGCTCATGCCGACAGGACGGGTCGCTGCCCACGCTCAATGGTGCTTTCCTTCCTTCAGAGCACTTCCACTTTAATTCGCCAACAGTATTTGCAGCAGCCCCGTGGCTCCTGTCGGCAGGATGGTCCAGCCTGTCTCAGGGACGGAGGTGCTTGGGCAGAGGGATGCGAGGGTCTCCTTTGCTACCCGGGCTGGCTTCTCCTGCCTCGTCCTGGCAAGTCAATGACCCCGTCAGCGTGCACCCTCAGTCTATCAGGAAAGCTGGGTGCCGGTTCCTCAATTCCCTCCAAAATGGCCCCATTCACCGAGAGGACAGCTCACCCACAGCCGAGGGCACCTGAGGGCAGAGGCCAGGCTGTGCTGCCCGTGGGCCGTGGGCCCTTCAGTGCAGATGCCTCCAGAGGTGCTGGGGCCCCAACCAGCTCAGAAGCGTCCTCGGGGGTGACGGCTGGGCTCAGTGGCGCCCTCTTTCCTGTCTTCTCTCTGATGATGTTCACACGACGACCTGGGTTTCCGGGTCTCGGAGGTNCTGATCCAGGAATCAAACCCATGTCCCCAAATTGGCAGATGAAATCTCTACCACTGAGTCATCTGCGAAGTCCATATTACCATTGTATGATACGTTTAACTCAATAAATGCTTGTTTTAAATATATGACAATTAAATGAAATTAGTTTATTGCTTTTCCTTGTGATGTCTAAAAACTTATCTGCTTAACTCTCTTTAGTGCTCTCAGCTAATATGGTTTGTTTTAGGAAGGTGTTTGGAAAGTGAGACTGCCTTGTACCACCTGCTGCTGCTGCTAAGTCGCTTCAGTATTGTCTGACTCTGTGCAATCCCATAGATGGCAACCCACCAGGCTTCCCCATCCCTGGGATCCTCCAGGCAATTATACCACCTGATTGGGGGCAATTACACTGGCTATTCTCGAAACCTCTGATGAAAATGTGTTCCTGTTACTCCTTTCTAGTTAGCAGTCAACCACCTTCACCTTTGCTGCTGCCTCTCACCTTCCCAGCTCTCACCTGTTTGTTTTACCTAGGACTTAACAAAATAAAAAGAAAGCTTGTACAAGGTTATTTTCTACTCAATCACTAAAGTATCTTCTTCTTTTGATATGACAACTAAAAATAGGACAATGAAATGACCTTTTTGCTAACTGATTGTTTATAAAAAGAACAGTGTCTGTTAAAGAGGGACCTGAGAAATCCTGTTATGATACAGTTGAATATCTTGATCTTAGAGGTAGTTGTGTTACATAGTCTACATATATGATTAAATGTCAGGTCTGTGTGTGCTGCTGCCATTACTGCTAAGTTGCTTCAGTCGTGTCCCGACTGTGCAACCCCATAGATGGCACCCCACCAGGCTCCACCGTCCCTGGGATTGTCCAGGCAAGAACACTGGAGTGGGTTGCCATTTCCTTCTCTAGTCTGTGTGCGTGCACACACACAAATGGTGAGTGTATAACTGATGAATTCTGAGTAAGTTCTTTGGACTGTATCAATGTCAGATTCTTGGTGCTGATAATTGTGCTATTGTGTAAGATATTAACACTGGATACTAGAAAAAGAGTACATGAGACTTTTCTGTACATTTCTTTGCAATCACCTGTGAATCTGTAATCAACTGTGACTCTATAATTATTTCAAATTTAAAAATTAAAGAATAGTGAGTGTTTTTAATGAAACTTTCTTTGTAAGAAGCAAATGATGGGTTAGAGTTAGTTTTAAAAAATCTTTTGTTTTATAGATTTTTACTTTCAAGGTTTTTTGGTAGAGTTGCTTGATTCAATCAAAGTCTTAATTATATTATTAATTTAATCTGTTTTAAATTAACTTGGTTGGTAAAAAGTTTTCTTTTAGCGGTTGATATTCATCTCAGTAAAATACAGCTACCACTTTTCTTTTGATGGTTGTCTCCACTGATTTGGTCTGTGACATATATAATTACAGTGCCACTCTGTCTGTTCTTGTCTGTGTCTGTTACTCCACTCTGCCAGTCAGCCAAGCTAAAAAGTATGAAAATAAGTTGGACTGATTGGCTACTTATGTAGAAAAAAAGTTTTTCTTTAGTCTCTTATTTCTGGATCTTTGTTTCCCTTTCAGACCTGAGTCCAGTCTTATTGGGCCTCAGTATTTTAAAAATTGACCTAAAATGTTTCCATGGTTATAGATGTTTTTGTACTGAACTTTTGCCAGAAACCTTGCCAGTGGATAAGAATCTCAGTAATAAAGAAGCTATGTAAAATTTTAAATATTAAGGCACTTACCGCTTAACCCTGTAAGTCTAGTTGTGAATTTGCTGAACTTGCATATTGTTACATATACAGACTGCATGATTCATTTCCATAAAATCTGCCTTCTTAAGAAATGGAAGTTTTGTCACTTTAATGGCTTGGCCATGTCATTTTTATAGAATCACTAATGGACTCAAGCTGACTTAATAGTGTGCCATTTGGTGATTGTCACAGTAGTGAATAACATACTCTAATATCAATGGTTCTTTTAGGATAAAAGGTGGATGGAATCTCTTACTGAACTTCATATCCCCATATTTTCTAATTCAAAGTACAAAGAGGAATAGGCTCAGGGTTTGACACAATGAATTTAAATAGTTGCTGGTTTTAGTTGCAAGAAATAGTTGCAAGAATACTTTCTTTCCTAATATATTTTTCTGTTGTTTTGTGTTGTTCTTAATGTCAAGCAACTTAATGTGATTTTTAAAAACATGTTGAGAGCTTTTCAAAATTAGTTGAAAATCATCTATATTAAGGAATGATATGGTGGGCCAAAGCTGTCAAAACTAATCACAAATATCTATGAGTTATTAAAACTAGATTTTGTGTTTGAGATATTCACTAACTTGCCTGAAAGACAAAATCTTTACTGGCTGAACTCTGTAGAATGTTTAGTATTAACTTTTTCAGTATTTTCTAAACCACGTAGACTGAAAAGGAAGTTTCATGTAAACTTTCTGAATAGGGAATTGACTTACTTTAAAACAAATTCAAATAAATTAACAAAAATAATTATATAAAACAGTCTGGATTCCTTGGATCCAAATTTAACTGGAGGTTTTCTGTTTAAATGTATTTTTCTCTTAACTGGTTAGTTTCTCTTATTTTTCTATTTTATATATATGGAAAATCTTACAGGGTCATAGTTAATGAACTGTGCATGAACATTCTAATAATAGGCCATAATTATTCGTGACATTGTGCAGGAGACAGGGATCAAGACTATCCCCATGGAAAAGAAATGCAAAAAGGCAAAAT
>SJYA01006183.1:0-14986 GCA_006410615.1 Neotragus moschatus | reverse complement strand
CTAAAATTTGAATTTAAAAATCAAAACATTAAATTGGCTTTATATTTTAAAATTTAAAATGTTAATTTGGCTAAAATTTATAATACAGAATCTCAGTATGTCTCTAAAAATTATTAAAACACTGTACTGGCTAATATTTAAAATTTAAAAACTTAAATGGGCTAAATTAAAAATTTTGAATGTAAAATCCCTAAATGTCACCTACAACCCTTAAAACCATTTATTGGCTAAAATTTTAAATTAATTAAAATTATAATATAAAATTTCAGTATGTCTTTTAAAACCCTTACAGTGCTTTATTGACTAAAATAAATTGTTTAAATTTGAATTTTAAAATTAAAAAATGTTAAATTGGTTACAATTTAAAATACAGAAGCTCAGTGTGTCTCTTAAAACCATTAATTAGCTAAAAACTGAGCACCTTAGCACAATGATTTAAAAACTAGATTATCCCCCTTCTTAATATAAAGTCTACTCTTAGTATATTTATAAATTTGAGGCACCTGATTAAATCCTTCAACTTTCCCAATTTCAACCTAAAATCTGATATCCTTGGCATGTTGTTAAAACCTGATATTACTATATTCTGGATATTACCTGATATTACTAATATTCCTTAACATAGGATTTAAACTTTAGCAAGATGCATAAAAGTTATCCGTAACTTCTCTATTTAAAGCTTACAAAAGTTTCTTTTCATTGCCTATAACATGAAGTTCCAATCACTGAGGATAAAATAAAAAATTTTATTATGAATTTATCTGCAAACTGATGGATATAAAACCCCAGATCTCACTAGGTCACTTCTTAAACTTTGTATTATTGGCTTAATTCCTAACCAGGAATTAGACATGATATTAAGGTCTGACCATTTCATTAAAGGCCACACTTGCAAGAAACATGAATTTGGTCTTGTAACTTCTGCTTAAAGTCTTATAATATCTCTAGTCACTGAAGTCCTTAGCATATAGGACCTAAACTCCTTAGCATAAAAGACATACTTTACTGTACAATTTGTCTGCAGCCTTTGTTTGTGAAACACAGACATTTTGCCATATCACTCTCTGAGAATCTCTTAATGGCCAACATCCAAATTCCTTAGCCCGACACAAAAAACGGATCCTGTTCCTCAGAATAGAGTCCAAACTTCTTAGCATGCTATGTAAATTCAACCCTACAGCCTCCGTATCTCCTGCCCCGCCCCTATATTACTTGCCGTAAATGCTCAATTCGCCTGCGTAAAGCACACACTGGGTGCACTTTTGCCAAGGGGTGCCTCCCCTGAACTGTCGAAGGACCCTCATTATCTGCTTCATCAAATCCAGACACCTTAGTCTAAAATACGTTTTACCAGCTAATTCCCTTGGAGACTAAACTCTAGTCAGTCATTCTTTAAAATCCTTTATTGGCTAAAATCCAGACGCCTCTACACGAGGTTCAAACTTGAGATCATGTCCCTCCGTTGAATGAGATGCTCCAATGCCTTCAATTCATTCAGTTCACACATAAAATCACATCTACTTGGCATGTTATAAAAATCTGAACATATTATCTTTGTCATAAAAATCTGCTCTTGCGGCTCTCCAGAAATGTGTACATTTGATCATGTAACTCTCCAATTTTAAACTCTTCAAGGTTTTTTCATAGCCTATAACATAAAATCCCAACTACTCATAAAATGCAACATTTTACCATATAATTTGTCATTGGATCAGTCTATTAGAAAACCCCACACATCTTACCCTGTCATTTCTTGAAACCCTTTATTGGCGTAAATCCATCCTTATTAGCATGATATAAAAATTTGATCTTGTCATTCCTTAAAATAAAATTCACCCTTTCTAGCACAGTCAGTAAACTTTGATCTTGTCACCTCACCTTAAGAATCTTACAGTGTCTCTTGATTGTGGAATTAGGGAATAAAAATTCAAAATCTTAGCATAAAATGTGAATTTTATTCGGTAATTTCATTGCAAACTGTTTATCAAATACAACGAAACTCGGCACATCCCTCTTAGAACTTTTTATTGGTGGAAATAAAATTCCTAGGCACTTGCAAAAATCTCATTGTATCAGAGCCTCAAAGTAAATTCCACATTTCTTTGCGTATTCCCAGTGTTGGTCATGGAACTTCTCTGATCAAAGTCTTTCAACTTTGCTGTCAACATCAATCAAATTTCCTTGGTATGCTCTGAAAGTCAGACTTTAGCACCCCCTCAACTAATAAACGATGTTTTAGCGTGATACTTAAATCTGTGGCTTTTACTTTTCTGTCAACAACTTCCCAATGTTTCCTCATTGTCCATTCATAAAATCCAAAGCCTTAAAATATGTTTTATGTTTTTCTACTTACTTACCTCCCACAAGCAAAAAATCTCCCCATTGTATTTCTTCAAACCCATGGGCAAGAATCCAAACTGCTTAGCGTAATTATAAAAGTTTGATTGTGTCACTTCTCAGTAATAAGTCCAGATTACTTCCCTCCAAACTCCGTATCTATTCATGAAACCGTCCCCAGCCCCCACTTAAAATCTTTTTAACCATCACTAACAAAATGTCTCCACATGTTAGCGTGGCACCTCCATTTAGTCATGATATCCTCAGTTTAAAATCCTTAACATTTCATGTCCATAACATAAAATCCAGTTGCCTGAGCATGAAATGAAAATTGGACCAAGTGTTTGTTATATTGAAAAATCTTTACATGGCTCTTTATTACTTAGAGTAGAAAGCCTAAATTTGCATGAAATCAAAATTTTTTACTGTCTAGCTTCAGTTCCTCATTCCTTTCACACTTCCCTCCTGAAAGACTGGGGTTCGTTATCTCTTGTCCCCCCAAACGCATCTTGATTTTATTGTCACAGGTTCCTTGTTTTTTTTGAACTTGCCTCCATACCTGTGATTCATTAATTCATATAGAATGTCCTGACTCTTTCTTTTGGGCCAGGTATTATGCTAGACCCCCACTCTAGCATGAAGAAATGGAGGCGGCCTTGCCTTGCGAACCATCAGCAGTAAGAGATGAGGACCACACGCCCTCGTGTGCAGTGGTGTGCCGGAGGTGAGCCTGGGGTCTCAGGCAGGGCCAGAGGTCTCCCTGAATCCCTGGTGAGAGCTCTCTTGAGTCTCCACTGGGCCCAGCTGTCTGTCCCTTTGCCAGGACTTTGGGCATCATCCGGGCCCGGGTCCTGTTGCATACTGCGTTAGAAACCAGCGCGGGCTTCCCTCTGACCCCGTCCTCCATGGGCTTGCCTGCCACAGCTCCACACAGCCCAAGAGGCTGCCCCTGCCTCTGCTCTGGGCTCTAAAGAAGTATTACTCCCAGTCCTATAAACGCAGCTGGGATCATGTTGAAGTTTCAAGGCTCACGAAAACTTCTTTGAGCAATATTTACTGACTTGGAAATTCTTAACCTTACCAAAAAAAAAAAAAAAAACACAACAAAAACCCTCCAAAATCCAGGCTGTGCAGCTGGTCTGGGGTCTTTGCGTTGGACTCTCCTTCCCCTCCCGACACTCATAGACAGACAGTCCAGCCTCACCACCTTCAGTGCCCGGAGCCTTCTCGGTCAGGTCAGCTCCTTGCTCGCCTCTGAGCAAGTGGCCCTTTGGGTCAGGGCTGCCAACGTGTGTCTATGAAGGGTTGGGTGTGGAGGAGGGGCGGGGGGCCAGTCCCTCAACAAATACCTTCCCCGCCCCCCGCCCTCCCCAGCTCACTGTCAGCTCACTTGTGCAGTAAAGGAAATCTGATTTTAAAAATAGAGCTTGGAAGAGGAGATGAGAGGATGTTTAGGGGCAGGGTTTGAGCCTGGGGCAGGGGGCGGGCGTGGAGGAATTAGGGGAGAGGTGAGGACACCTTGCCGGCCTCCCAGGTGCTGGCTGCCACACCTGGAGCCCCCCTGGCTCTCAGGGCACCTGCCGTCAGGCGAAGACCCCAGCCTGCCCTGCGTGGCCTCCAGGGGGTGCTTAGAACCACGTGGACTCAACCACGATGGATACAACCTGGGGGCTGTGGGGCCTCAGGACTCTCAGTGTCTTCACATGCCCCTTCCGCTGCCCCGGTCCTGCTGGCGGCATGGACAGAGGGGAGCATCCACGTGTGGGTGGGCACACAGGGGCGCTGGAAGGGCCACGGCTGTTCTTCGTTATTCTGTTAATGCCAAGGTCAGGGTGTGCAGACTGAGGCTGGGGGGCCTTCTTGGTTCTCCTGGAACAGGCCAGTGGCGTGCTCCCTCTCTGAATTCAGCTCGCTGGTTGGGGGCAGAGGAGGAGGAAGGTGGTGGGGGCTCTGAGAGCGATTCCTGGAGGGCCCCATGAAGAGCTGGGTTGGGGCCCTGGGGCCCTGGAACCTTCAGGGACTGCTGGCCGAGCAGAATTCAAGTCAGGGGTCCCTCCCTCCTGAGCACTCAACCCCCTGAGGTGTGTCAAAGACCCCCTCGGTCCTTCCAGATGGGAGACCCTCTCACTGACTCCGAACAGCGAGTCTCCATCCTCCTTTTCCTCCCCCTGGGGCCTGGACAGAGGGGTTAGGCTGTCAGGCCCCACTGGGCCTTGGACATCACTGGGGACACTAGTGTCTAGAAAGGGGACATGTGACTCAGGAAGACAGCGAGTACTGTCCCCTGGGCTCCTCCTTCACCTCCAGCCCGGGTAGGGCAGGGGTCCTCCTGGAGTGGGTCTGCACAGCCCCTTACTCCCCCCGCCCCGGCCATCCAGGGGACGGGCAGTGCCCCTGACCCAGCTGTGTTCCCTCTGCTGAGTGCCTGCCCGCCCTCCACTTGACGGGCGGCTACAGGGGGCAGCTGGCTCGCTCTGCCCAGAATAACCAGGGGACGGGCAGAGTGCTGCCTGCGGGCGGGGCTAGGAGAGGGGTCAGGCGGCCAGTGGCCTCCTTCTTTGGGCTGCCTTGATCGGCAGGGCCAACCAGCTGCTCCCCGGGACTGCTCTTGCCTTTCAAGGCAAGTGGGCAGGGGAGGGTGCCCGAACCAGCTGCTAGCCCTGGGCCCTCGCTGACTTTCAGCCTGCCCTTCTCCTGACCCTCAGTTTCCCCAGAGCTGCAGGGAGGCTTGGGAAAGGGTTTTTCCACGTGGCTCCTATAGTTCAGGGGTCCTGAGAGGGGTCAGACGGATGACCCTGGGGAGCAGGGGTGCAGGGAGGGGTTGTCTGAGTGTGTGTGCGTGCTAAGTCGCTTCAGTTGTATGCAGCTTTTTGTGACCCTATGGACCGTAGCCCACCAGGCTCCTCTGTCCATGGGGATTCTCCAGGCAAGAACACTGGAGTGGGTTGCCATGCCCTCGTCAGGGGATCTTCCCAACCCAGGGATCGAACCCATATCTCTTATGTCTCCTGCATCAGCAGACAGGTTCTTTACCACTAGTGCCACCTGGAAAGCCCCTTGTCAAAGTAGGTGGAGCTCAATTCCACCAATCGCTCTTAGAAATTGGGTGTTCTTGGGAACACAGGCTGGGGGGCTTATTCTAGTGTGGGTCCAGGTTTGAGAGTCAGGCTGAGAGAGGCTTCAGTGGGCTTTTTTGAGTCTCTGGTGGGTTCCCTCTGTTCCTGGGGTGCTGAGGCTGCAGGCCCAGGAGCACAGGGGTTCTTGGAGCAGGAGGATGGGGCCTTGGTGCCAGGCAACTTGGCCCATACTGGCCTCGGTCTCTCCATTTACTTAGTGGAGGGAGCCCCACATCCCCAGGGGAGTGGGGTGCTGCAAGCCCTTCGTGTACTATGAAATGCTCCAAATGAGTGGGGGCTTGTTATTATCCTTAGGACTCTGATGATTATCACTTTTATCACACCCACTATAATTGTAGTGGTCAAATGGATTAAGGCAGTGTTTTCACGCATGACATCCACTTTAATTTTCCCATTAACCCCATGAGATGACAACGCCCTGCCTTGTAAGTGAGGGAGCCAGAGTCCAGAGGGTCACACGCCCTGCTCGGGAGCCGGAATTAGTGGTGGCAAGGGCCCCTGGGATCAGGACCATTGAACAGCCCCAGCACTGGGCAGGTCGTGTCTGGAGCTAGTGAGGGATGGGGTGTCTAGATGTAGAGGGCACGTGTCCTCCAGACCGGGGTAATTAGCATTCATTTACTAAAATGGATGTTTCAGGCCTGACCCTGGGCACTAGGTCCCCAACACTGACTTTGCTGCTTTCAGGGTGGGGCGTGTTCCCTGCTTCACGGCTTTAACTGGGATTCAGAGAGCCCGGTTTAGAAGGGAAGAGGCAGAAGCAGTGATCGAAGCCAGGCTTAGGCTTTCTTTGCTGCACTGGTGGACAGGGGTGGGGGGGCAGGAGCTGACTCCCCAGGGGCAGTGGGCAGTGGCCATTCAGAGCCCCTGAGGACTGGAAGAGCCACTTTCATTTCATGGTTCAACAGGAGGCAAGACTGAAGGACTGAGGACCTCAGGGTCCGCCCTTGGTCTCCCGGAAGACCTCCTGTGGTCATTTCCAATCAATTTGGCTACTTTGGGTGTGGGCAGAGGGACAGGACAGCTGGCCCAGAGCCTGCTAATTATAGCCACTCTAGTGTTTGTACAGAGCCGTTGAGTCCTCCATGTCACAGCTTTTTTCTTGCAGACAGACAATCCTTTAACCTTTGTTTCTGAGCGCTGGCTCATCCCCACCCCTCCACCCACCAGCACCACCCCCTTGGGGGCGGGAGGTCAGCATGGGACCCCCTCACCCTGAGCCTTACCTTTGACACAGGCGATCAGTGGCTCTGCTTCTGTCCCGTCCGCTGGAGCTCCGCTTCTTTCTAGAAGGTTATTGGATACACAGGCTTCTTAAGTATGAAAGGCCAGGTTGGGGTAGCACACGCACTCTGCACAGTAGCGACCTCAGTCCACTCAGGGCTGTGTCCTGCCGTTCTCAGGGGCCCACGCCACGTCCCGTGATAGAGTCCCCCCGGCGCTACGTCTGCCTCCCTCCATCATCTGCGTCCTTCCTATGTGCCAGGCGCTGTTTGCATTCTCTTAATCCTCATAACACCCTTTGAAGGTGTGACATTTTTCTTATCCCCATTTTGCAGAAGAGGAGCCTGAGGCCCAGGACAAACCTCAGACCCCATGGGCCGTCCTCACTTCTCTCTCTGGGTCTGACACAGGCTGAGCGTCCCGTCAGCTTTGCCCACGTGTCAGGCCAGTTGAGGTCCACACCGGAGGCCCTGTGGCCCCGCCCTTGCTCTGTGACCCCCGAGCTCTGAAGCCCCTCAAGCAAGCCCCTCGACTGGACCCTGCAGTGTTTAGTCCTGTCCCTGACAGCAGTCTGCACTAACTACTCTTTCTGCCCTCCCTCCCCCTAGGCAAACAGTAGGTCTGTCAGCATTAGGAGGGGAGGCCTGGGGGTGGGGAATCTGAGAGGTGGGCTGCCCCTCAGCCTGGGAACCTGAGGGGGTATTTTCTCTTCTCCCTTCCCAGGAGGCTGGCAGGTGGAATGGCGGCTTTCTCCAGGAAAGGAGTAGATGCCTGGCCCAGGATCGAATCAAAAGGTCTGAAAAATGATTGCTTTTTATCCCCTGATTGGTACATGTGAACAATATATAAACGCGTAGAGTCCTCAGGATGGATCTAACCTGAGCTCTTTGTCCCGCAGCCGCGGCTCACTGCCCCCCGGCGGGCAGTGAGTCAGTGGGTTCCCAAGGCCAAGGAGAGGCCCAGCCCTGGCCCCCCAGGATGGCAGCCCCACCCAGGGGAGTGTGAGGCCCTTCTAGGCTGACCTCAAAGACGCCCCTCTCCCTAGGTACGTATGCCCTGCTCTGCCATACAGACAGCCTCTTTGGAGGGGTAAGGCCCTCAAAGGCTGGGGGTGGTGGTTGGGGTTACACAACCTGAAGATGGTAGTCTAATTTAAAAATCCCAAGCTGTTCCTCTTGACTGTCCCTTACATTACGCGCCCCTCCCCTCAACCCAGGGTGGTGTTAAAATCTTTCACTATGATTATGAGGAGGGGTGAGAGAGCAAGTTTGGTGGAGGTCTGCTCTGGGGGCAGAGGGGGTGGGCTCCCCTGTTGGAGGCTGGTGGCCTTGGTCAGGGGATTATAATTCCCTTCGCTGGCTCCCGTAGGATGGGGACAGCCATCTTCAAGTGTCACCTTGATGCTTTTAATGGAGGAAACTAGAGAGTGCCTGGCGCACAGTAGGTGACCAACTGATGCAAGAATGGTTGTCATTTCAGTGTATCTGTCCCCTAACTGTCCCTTTCAAAGCCCTTCTCATTCGTGTAGAATCCAGAGAGACACCTGGAGGGATAAACAGGTCAGCCTTGGGTCCAGAGGCCCTTTCCTTGAGTCAACCCTGTAACTTTTATTGGCCCGGTGGGACTTATGTAGCCTTCTGGAGGAAAGAGCATCTTCACGTGGAATTACCCTGGCCCGGAGGCAGACACAGGTAACCTGGGAACTGTATTTTACTTTTATTTATCATAAGCATCTTTTGTATCTGCAAAAACTATGACAGACGTCTCAGAAGTATTCGCCAGGATCAAACCCCATCCAAAATAAAGTGCCATGTAATAAATATCAGGGGCTTGTGCGCGGAAAAGGTGATTAAGAGCTGGTCGTGTTGGTGGAGGGTTGGCTAACCTGGGCTCACATTTCTTTTGTGCAGAATCATGGTTGAAAATAAGTGTCTGCCTGGCAGAGGGGTGAGAATTCTAGAAGGTCCTGCCTGTGGCAGCTTAGGGAGGGGAAGACCTTAAGCAGCTAACTAATCAGCTCATCTGTGTGGATGGAGGCCAAGACAAAACCTAACTTTAGATTGATTTGGGTTTCAGGTTGGCCTGGTTTTGTGTTCTTGGGATCTCTGAGCCTTGATGTCTTTATCTGCATAAAGATAAAGGGTCTTCTTAGCTGCGCAGTTAGCTCCGTGCTTGCGACAGCTGGAGAGGGCCTGGGGGGCTGGGTCTGAAGCTTAGTATGCAGGCAGAGGTTGGAGTGTTTGGGAGAGGGAGGGGGTTCTGATGAGAAGTCAGGGTGTGGCATGCCACCCTGGACACGTGGGGAGCAGCNTAAGTATGAAAGGCCAGGTTGGGGTAGCACACGCACTCTGCACAGTAGCGACCTCAGTCCACTCAGGGCTGTGTCCTGCCGTTCTCAGGGGCCCACGCCACGTCCCGTGATAGAGTCCCCCCGGCGCTACGTCTGCCTCCCTCCATCATCTGCGTCCTTCCTATGTGCCAGGCGCTGTTTGCATTCTCTTAATCCTCATAACACCCTTTGAAGGTGTGACATTTTTCTTATCCCCATTTTGCAGAAGAGGAGCCTGAGGCCCAGGACAAACCTCAGACCCCATGGGCCGTCCTCACTTCTCTCTCTGGGTCTGACACAGGCTGAGCGTCCCGTCAGCTTTGCCCACGTGTCAGGCCAGTTGAGGTCCACACCGGAGGCCCTGTGGCCCCACCCTTGCTCTGTGACCCCCGAGCTCTGAAGCCCCTCAAGCAAGCCCCTCGACTGGACCCTGCAGTGTTTAGTCCTGTCCCTGACAGCAGTCTGCACTAACTACTCTTTCTGCCCTCCCTCCCCCTAGGCAAACAGTAGGTCTGTCAGCATTAGGAGGGGAGGCCTGGGGGTGGGGAATCTGAGAGGTGGGCTGCCCCTCAGCCTGGGAACCTGAGGGGGTATTTTCTCTTCTCCCTTCCCAGGAGGCTGGCAGGTGGAATGGCGGCTTTCTCCAGGAAAGGAGTAGATGCCTGGCCCAGGATCGAATCAAAAGGTCTGAAAAATGATTGCTTTTTATCCCCTGATTGGTACATGTGAACAATATATAAACGCGTAGAGTCCTCAGGATGGATCTAACCTGAGCTCTTTGTCCCGCAGCCGCGGCTCACTGCCCCCCGGCGGGCAGTGAGTCAGTGGGTTCCCAAGGCCAAGGAGAGGCCCAGCCCTGGCCCCCCAGGATGGCAGCCCCACCCAGGGGAGTGTGAGGCCCTTCTAGGCTGACCTCAAAGACGCCCCTCTCCCTAGGTACGTATGCCCTGCTCTGCCATACAGACAGCCTCTTTGGAGGGGTAAGGCCCTCAAAGGCTGGGGGTGGTGGTTGGGGTTACACAACCTGAAGATGGTAGTCTAATTTAAAAATCCCAAGCTGTTCCTCTTGACTGTCCCTTACATTACGCGCCCCTCCCCTCAACCCAGGGTGGTGTTAAAATCTTTCACTATGATTATGAGGAGGGGTGAGAGAGCAAGTTTGGTGGAGGTCTGCTCTGGGGGCAGAGGGGGTGGGCTCCCCTGTTGGAGGCTGGTGGCCTTGGTCAGGGGATTATAATTCCCTTCGCTGGCTCCCGTAGGATGGGGACAGCCATCTTCAAGTGTCACCTTGATGCTTTTAATGGAGGAAACTAGAGAGTGCCTGGCGCACAGTAGGTGACCAACTGATGCAAGAATGGTTGTCATTTCAGTGTATCTGTCCCCTAACTGTCCCTTTCAAAGCCCTTCTCATTCGTGTAGAATCCAGAGAGACACCTGGAGGGATAAACAGGTCAGCCTTGGGTCCAGAGGCCCTTTCCTTGAGTCAACCCTGTAACTTTTATTGGCCCGGTGGGACTTATGTAGCCTTCTGGAGGAAAGAGCATCTTCACGTGGAATTACCCTGGCCCGGAGGCAGACACAGGTAACCTGGGAACTGTATTTTACTTTTATTTATCATAAGCATCTTTTGTATCTGCAAAAACTATGACAGACGTCTCAGAAGTATTCGCCAGGATCAAACCCCATCCAAAATAAAGTGCCATGTAATAAATATCAGGGGCTTGTGCGCGGAAAAGGTGATTAAGAGCTGGTCGTGTTGGTGGAGGGTTGGCTAACCTGGGCTCACATTTCTTTTGTGCAGAATCATGGTTGAAAATAAGTGTCTGCCTGGCAGAGGGGTGAGAATTCTAGAAGGTCCTGCCTGTGGCAGCTTAGGGAGGGGAAGACCTTAAGCAGCTAACTAATCAGCTCATCTGTGTGGATGGAGGCCAAGACAAAACCTAACTTTAGATTGATTTGGGTTTCAGGTTGGCCTGGTTTTGTGTTCTTGGGATCTCTGAGCCTTGATGTCTTTATCTGCATAAAGATAAAGGGTCTTCTTAGCTGCGCAGTTAGCTCCGTGCTTGCGACAGCTGGAGAGGGCCTGGGGGGCTGGGTCTGAAGCTTAGTATGCAGGCAGAGGTTGGAGTGTTTGGGAGAGGGAGGGGGTTCTGATGAGAAGTCAGGGTGTGGCATGCCACCCTGGACACGTGGGGAGCAGCGGGCAAGGACCTGCGCCCCATTTTCAGGGAGCGTGTCAGCCACACGCTGACACGTAGATTAGAATTGGGGAAGGGCAATGTAAGAGCTGTGGGTTCTGCCTGGGAATCAGCGGCAGAGGGCACAGTGGGCCCCCGGGTCTCCGCCAGCAAGCCGTGGGCTGCTCCCTCGGGGCTCCCGTGTCCCCTTCACCCGGGACTGTCTCGTCTCACGTTCTCTTGAGTCCTGATTTCCACTTTGCTAAGCTTCGAAAACACGGGCCAGGGCATTAGCTCGTGAGCCTCTTAAAGCTCTTGGGGAGGAAAGGGACTTCTCCCTAATAGGTGCCTTGCAGACACACGCCCTGCGGGTCTGAAGGGATTTGGGGCCCCATAGGAAGTACAGTTCTAGCTGGTGGGCACACACCTGCTGGCCTCATTCATATCACCTGCTAACCACTCATAGACCTGGGGCACTCCAGCTTTAGAACATAGAAGATTTCAAAAAAGAGTGATCTGGGGGGCAGGATAAATCCTTCGTGTCTGCAGAACTGATGTGTGTGGGGGAGAGTCTACCCACTCCCCATCCATCAGCCAAAATGTGCTTCTTTTTGTATTTGTAAAAGAAAAAAAAACAAGCTAAAAGCTAACAAAACCCCCACAAACAAGTCAAAACAAAAAAAACCCACACACAAAATGTCTATTTTAATTATGCAAGAAATGCACTGATAATTAATATGCCTATTACTGAAAATCAAACACTGTGGATAAAAGCTAAAACCATTATCAACTCCTCTCACCTCCCCACCAACCACCACCATTATAAGTGCTGTTATCTGAGTCAGGTGTCTGGTTTCAGATTTTTTTCCTGAGCATTTGCGTATATATCTAAATAGACCCCCTCCAATATATGATTCTGTTTATTTTCTGTGTAAGCTATATCACAATGTACATTTCTTTTTGCACACCTTGTTTCTCTTCACTCAAGATCCTGCTTGGAGACCATAAAAAAACACCATTCCTTATTACAACACCTTAGTAGCCTGTAATCTGTACACATACTGGAGTTGGGTTAACCATCTCGTTGCTGTCACGAAAGCCCCCGGGGTTCTTACCCCGTGTGGGGGGTGGTGGTGGTGCTGGCTTGTGGAAGCAGGTGTTAAGTAATTGCTAAGGTCTGGATTTGAGGAGTGGGCTCACGAGTGTTTCTGTCGTTATTACAAATGAATGTATGAAAGACAAGCAGGACATGCCTGGGTCTATGATGAAAAGTGTGCGTGAACAAAGGACCGTGATTAATCCAGTTCCGTACAAAATACGAAGGTCCATTAAAGACAATAGGTCTCGGCTGTTTCATTCTTTTTAAGAGCTGTTTAATATTCCGGGATGTGTTTGCACCATTGTTTATTAGAGCCTCCTCTATTGTTGAAAACCCCAGCTGTACGTCTGCCGGGGGAGGCGAATGTGTGCATATAGACGCTTTGGTCAAAGTCCTAGTCGTCGGGCGGGTCACTGGTTCATGTTGTGCTTGTTATATTATTTAAGAAGATAAATAAGAAAGACAGATAAAATAAAAGTGGTCCTGGCATAGAGAAATGAGAGCGTGTCATGAACCGAGGTTTTAATTAATAGGATTCTGCTGAACTGATGCCAGCTAAAAAAGATCTAAGCTGTCCCGTTTTTGTTTTTTAGTGTGTGTTATTGCTAACGACCCTGCAATGAGCATTCTTGTAGCTGAATATGTAAACACATTCCCAACTGTGCTTTTACCCCGGCTTCTTGGAGGTGGGATAGCTAGATTAAATGGTTTGCAGCGAAGTTTATTTTCACTGAGTGATCTTTCTAAAATGCCATTTTGACCTTGTCACTGTCTTGCTTTAAATCCTCCATCTGACTTCCCGGAGCTTCTGGGATGTGGTCCAAGAACCTTAGCCTGGCATGTTAAGACCCTTCAGGGTCTGGCTGGAGGCTCCCCAGCCCTGTGCCCCCTCCCTATGTGTGCGTATGAACACACACACACACACACACACACGTATGTGTGCACATACGTGTGCTAAGCACACTACGGCCCCCATCAGCTGCCTTATTTCTCTCTGTGTGTGCTCTGCCTTTTACTCTTTGGGGCTCCAGCCAGCTTCGCCTTGGCCCTTAAGACCAGGCTTGAAATATTTCCTGGGTGAACCCAAATTTAGAGGCACGTCTTCCCCCCGACCCCAACACCTCATTTAAAATTTCAGCAAAGTGTGGTCTGTGGAATTCTGACGTCTGACTCGTTTGCCTTGTCCAGAAGAATGGTTTGCACTTTTCTAGAATTTGTGAAACTGGCCACATGTTAATTACCCTTTTTCCCTTGTTCCTTTTCAGTGACCTCGGCTCCTGTGTCACCTAGATCCGACCTCCCCTAGTTGAAAACCGCCTTGTGTTCCCCTGGGCCGAGGGGCAGCTTCAGAGGACTGGCTGAGTGCTCTGCAGCACTGGGTGAGTCCTCAGAATGCCGTCTTACTGCAGACACACACCCGGGGGGCGGGCTGGCATCCCCCAAATTGCTCCATCCCACCCTCCTGAGTGCACATGCCAGGCTCCCTGAGGCTCTTGGAACCCTGAGTCCTGGGGTGCAGGGGTTGGGTGCTTTATATCTGAGGGTTGGAGTGGCAGTGATGTGTTTTGGGGGGATAATTATATCCTGGAAACGGTTCCTTGTGCCTTTTGTGACCCGCTCCTTGCCAGAGAGAAATGGGCTCTGGAACATGAGATGGAGGAATGACAGCTGGGTGGAGGGTGACAGCTGGTGTGATGGGGACGTGCTGGGGAGAGGACTGGGCTAAGAGTGGTGCTTGGGATACGTCATGTTCTAGAAAGAGTACTGGCTTCCAGGTGTAGAGGGGCCGTGATGCCACGCCTGCTTTGCGCTGGGGTGGGGGCAGAGGCCTTCGCCTGCTTGTTGGGAGGAGCAGGAGCACCGGGGTGTTCTGGGCTTTGGTCCCCTCTCTTTCCCTGGGGTGGGGGTGGGAGAGAGCCCCCCATCAGGGCAGCCATCTTGAGCAGATAAGTGGCTACGGGGCCACACACAGAGCTGTGTGTCTTTGGCAAATCCCCAAGGATTTTTGGGCCTCAGTTTCCTGATGTCACAGGAGGAACACTGATCTACCCCCAGAGTGCCGAGGGGCCGAGCGGGACAGTCACACTACTAAATCACCCTCTGCAGCTGCCGCCACACTGTTTGCAGTCGAAACCAGCAGCCTTTCCATCTCATCCTGTCCCAAGTGCTTAACCTCCCTCCAGAGGCACAGGCGGGTCCTTTTCAGGGCAGGGAAACCCATAGGGGCCAACGGAGCCGAGAGGGCAAGTGCCGGGCGGGGAGCAGCCCGTACCCCTTGCCCCCAGCGCGGACACCCCCAGGGGAGATTCGGGACCTTTCCTCAAACCCTGTGGGGGGCGGAAAGGGGCTGCCCCCACCCGTCTTAACTGGGTTCTCCTAAAAAGTTTGGCCACCATTTATTCTTTTTTTTTTATAAATACATAAAAACATCGGGTTGTTCTTCAGGCAGATTTTTTAGACTTGTATTTTGTAGACTTTGGCAATAGCGGTTCACAAGGAGCAGTGGTTACAGTCTCCAGAGGTTAATAATTCCTGGAAAAACTTCTGGCTAAACCCGACTTCTCCTAAATTTCACAGAAACGGCTCCCTGGGCCAGGCCCAGCCTAAATGAGGTTTCTGTGCCTCGGTGCAGCCGCACCTAGTTGGAAGCATGGCTGGCCTTTGACACAAAAGTGAACTTCCT
>SJYA01006182.1:2901-17286 GCA_006410615.1 Neotragus moschatus | reverse complement strand
TCTGCTTTACATTGTTGCTTTCTCTTTGACACCTCACAATTCTGGACGGGCTCGTAATGTACCTAGAGGGGCCACAACAGTGGGAGCCACAAATACAGCTTGCTGCGACCTGGCGTCGAATTTGTCAGGACAGTCAGAGGTAAAGCGGACGCCCTTCGCGCGTCCCGGGCACCCGATGCACGCATACTACTGCTTTCGCACGTATGCCTGCGCCTCACACTTGATGTGCTTGTCCTTGCAGTAGCGTGCCCGTCTACCTTTTCTAACGTGCCGTTCTTCTCACCTTCCCGGCGACAGAGTCGTACGACCGCTGCGCAAGCCGGCTTCTCTGTGTGCCCTGCAGAATGCGTCGAAAGCACCATGGCCAGTACAAATTTCACCTGTGCCGGAGGGACAGGCCCGTTCGCTTCGCCTGCCCTCATAACCAGTCCGTAACCACTCCCGTGCTTCCGCCGGCGACGTTACGGCGTCTAGGGGGCCCGCGCAGCGAGTCAACTACTTTTGCTAGCAGAATAAAATATCGTAGTGAATTCTAGGGACTGGAGATCCTGTGGCTGTAGCGTCGCGTTTACACGGGAGGGAAAGCGCGTGCGAGCTTTCGGAGCACGCAAGTGCATCGCATACATTGAGCATGGGGTTGGTAGGGCCACCCTGGCATGCACGAGTGCGGTGTCACTCGCGAAACAAAACGAAAGCAGGCAAGGGTCTGGACTGGAAGCTGCAAAGAACAGGCGGCCCCAGGTCAAGTTATTCGTGTACGCTGACCCCACGACGTTGTGTCGCTCGGTATAGCGCAGAAAGTGCAGCTTCTCGCAGATGGGCTGACGTAGGACACTGGTGAGGGCTGATGGCCACGTTACTGCCTTACGCTCTCCACTTCGAAGTAAATAACTTGTGTGGGAGTGAAGCCGGCTTCACGCAGGCATTCGGCTTGTTCTGCGGTTTCCGGGAAAGATTCAAGGACCCATCCTTTACGCATACAGTCGGGCTGTCGCAGTCGCCGGAGAACGAGCGGTAGAATGACGTCGTGGGGCACTGAAGGAGGGTTCACACACAGCACCCGGCCGCTGGCATTCCAGGCGCGCTGGCAGATCTGCCGGTGACGCGGGCGTAGACGCTGTATGATCTGTAACGTCTTCCCTATCGCTACCGCATGGGCTAGCACGCAGTTCGAGCTGCATGAGAGCATTAAATAGAATTAGCAGTGCTATTCAGTGTGGGTCGCTCAATATCGGAGACGCATGGAAACTTACGGAGAGCAGTGCCTTTTTCCGTGTACGATTTGCAGGCCTCGTGCACAGCAGGACTCTGCGTGGCCTGCAACGCAGAAGTCGCGCGGACGTATACGGTGGAAAGCTCTGTATACGCAATGCAAGTATCTTAGGTTAGGCATAACGGGACACTTCATGAGAATAGAGCTGTTTAGCTGGAGCGCTTGAAGCTTTGGTCACATCTTACGGCGCAGCGGAGCAGTTGTACGGCGTCCACGTGTACAACGCCGTACCACTCAGCGAGGGAGGCGCACTGCGTTGATTTGCCTGATGCAGGCGGCCCCAGTATCTGAGGCAGCATAGGTGCGGCAGACAGGACACACAGCGACACCCCCATTGATACAGTTCTCGATTCGGAATTGAGAGGTGCCAGCAAAGCACGAAGCATGGTAATGCAGGGAAGCGAGCAAGCGACGTATCTAGCTGACGCCGCAGCCGAGTCATCGCGTCTCAGCTCAAGCGCGGCGGGTTCGCCACCGCAACGCCGCCGCTCACGTCATTGAAGGCCCGTGCCCAGCGAAGCGTGCCTCGGATGGTCTCCACTGCAGCCGAAAGCCATGCTTACAGCATTCAGAAACTTACGCAGATTCGAGGAGGGTAGGGACGGATTTGCTTCTTGTCGGATAGGCCGCAGTGCGCCTGGAGTGCATCCACAGCAGAAGTAGAATGCATTCGAATTCTGCACTGTAGGCGCCCGGGCCCCCTCTGCTCGCCGAGGCGAAGCACGCGGCGTAGGGATCCTTCGATTCTGTGCACCAACGTATTTCTATCACAGGCACTACAATCCCTGCCGCCGCGTCTGTGCAGTTGTACACTTTAGCTTATCTGCGGTGAGACTATCCTTACTTTGATCTTTCGCAATGCATGGTCCTTATCGCCGGCGCATTCAACGATATGATACGTGTTCTTGTACTGCTCCATAATTGCATGAATGTGTCTGCAGATATTGGACGTCACGCATCATACCTGCACTCCTGGGAGCACCGATGTCTCTTGATTAGATGTGTGGGTGGCCCACTGTAAGCCAGTGACTAGGCTGCCGGGCTGCCCCCGGTGGTGCGAGCAGAAGCGGACGACAACCAGCAGAAGACCGCAGTATAACGACGTACACGGATATACGTTAGACTAGGGGGAGACGATGCAGAGCCAAGACACGATGGTATACACCGCCTAATTTTTTCAGTTGTCACTGGCCTTGTTTGCGCGCCCTCGGTCACGTAAAGTGAGCATGCAACACCCAGTACAACGCCGGGCATGAATCGTCAAAGCAGGCGAGGTCTCTCGGTGCCGGCTCAACGTGCTCTAAGGCGCTCGGTCAAAACCTACGACCTGTATGTTTACAGTGGCTCCTACCTCCGATAGTGTCTTAAGATTTCATCTGTTTTGGTAACGCGGCGCGACCCGAAGTTCGCAGCCAGGGTGCCTGCGCTCGCTGTTCTGGGCGAGGCATCACACTGGTCTGACACCGCTGACCCGGCAGGCCTGCGTAGTAAAATCGACGCCTCCATTGCATCGGGGGAGACGTCGAGGATGATTAGCTTATCCGGAAATACCAGATTTTCCTGCAGGCAAGCCGACCGTGCCGCGGAGGAAATTCGGCATTACAACCCAGTCTGGCTCTTCCCGGCCGGGAAATTTGCTATTTTGGCCGTAATGCTGGTTGTATCTAGGTGACGCCCACGCGGCCAAGTATTTGAGTAGGCCTCTGGTTTGCAAACATTCCTCGCCCTCTGAGTGTTTGAAGCTCTCGTCTCGAAGGGACTGTCACCTACTAACATGCAGCGGTCTCTCCCGCGCTTGCATTCGTCTGCTGGCATTTTGCCTCTCAATGCTCATCGCTGTGGTCAACTGAAACAGTGTATCAAATCCAGGTCTCCTTCGGGTGAGCCTACATTACCTGCAAAGCTATAGCTTGAACGGTGGTCCTTGGAAAGCCGTCGAGGATGTAACTGCCGTCTAAGTGAGCATGCAGCTGCTGAAGCACGGCGGGTATCGCAACCTCATCGGGAACTGCATGCACAAGACAGGGCCGTTACAGAGGCATGATCCCTTTGCGCGCACACTGCTACGATGTTAGACGGACGGCATGTACGTGTGGACAGCGCAGGCGTGTTCCAGGATACGCCGATGCGACCACAGGTCTGTATCGTCGCCGGTGGACTTATGAGTCGTCGCAAGACTCCTACGTCGTGTACTCGAGGCCCTGCTGTGAGCCTACACAAGATATATGCTTTTGCGGTTTCTTTGCCGGGGCGTTTCAGAAGACTAGAGACGCTTTCCACACGAGGGCATCGATGCAAAGCGTTTGACTGATGAGCATGCTTCACCTCACGCAACCACCTGCGATCCACCAAGCCGCTGAAGCTTTCCACACGAGGGCATTGACGCAGGGTGTCTGAGCGACGAGCGTGCTTCGCCTCGCGCAACCACCTGCGTACTCTCACGGCCCGTGAGGGAGTGGACCGGAACATTCCGGCGGGGGGGTGTAATTTACCCTTTTGATACCCTGTTGCTAGAGGAGACCATCTGGGAGCAGCGTAGATGCATCTAGGCCGGCTGGCTCCGTGGACTTGGGAATGCAAGTGCCGGCTGCAGTACGCTGAAAAAAAAGGGCCTTCGCAGGCGAGCGGGGGCGAATGCGCATACCCAGTCCTCCTGGCTGTACCTGCGTGAGCAGGTGGTATTGTTTGTTGCGTCTGAGGTACGCCTTGATTGCTTCTCCAGCACTGATATGGGTAATTCCGTATTCTTTCGCCAGTTTCTCGCAGAGTGCGGTCCTGTGGCTCCCCTGCGCGTATCAAGTTAGAAAATCCCGAGTAATTGCATGACAGCATACGGTAGAAGTGCTCCCGGCGAGCCAGTCTGTCAATATGCAGGGAAATACGCTTTCTCTTCGACCTTGTGGTGCTGCTGTTCACCGTGAAGGCCCTGTATATGCCGCGGTGGCCGCTGTCTGCCTACCGAGGCATGTGGAGCGCACTCTGTGCATCGTTTCGGAACGCGAACTGCTAAATGTGTGCTATAGTCACTTGTGCATCAGCATCCATGCACGGAGGCGAGCTGAACTAGTAGATGAAAGTAAGTGCAGCCGTTCACAGCAGCTCTGCACGCGTCTACAGAGATTCCCGACTGTTAATATCCCTACCGGCGGTCCCAACACCACTATACGAATGCTGATAGGTTTCCGCAAATGCGTGATCATATGCTTTATAGGGTCGTCTGGACGATGAATGATGACTTGTTTCAGAAGATCGTCCAGTATGTCTTGAACGTGATGACGGTCCATGTAAGCGGCTGTTTCCTGCAGAAACTGGTTGCGTTCTGCGTCGAAGGAGGACGCATAGAGGCTGTTAGGAAGCTGTGCGGGCGGAGAGGCTCCTACGCATTCCGCTGGGTGGGGAGATACGAGGTCTGCCAGGTAGGAAGGCGGGGGGGGACGCGCCTCTTCGTGCGTTTCCGGCGACGCCATCTGCCCAAAAGTGCGAAAGATGGTCGGTACGGTAACGGCCACAAGCTACAGTGTATGGCAGGGCAAGGCGAAGTGGCGGATGAAGTGCTTGCGGCCGCCGAAGCTCTGGTTGCTGTCGAGCAAAGCTCGAGGCGGGAGCCTCTTGGCAAGCAGATCTTAGCTGTCCGCCTTCAGTAAATTATCTGCGCGATTCCTACTACTGTCGGCTGGCGAGTTGACGATGAGGACTTGGGTTGTAGCTCGGCGCACGGAGGAGGAGCGTTGTGCGCTACCCGAGACGATACAAAAAGAACAGCATATGTAGTCCCCTCGAGACATTGCTGTCCGCCACGTTCTCCTGCAGAGGAGTGAAAGGAAAGCCGAAAACAGCAGGGACAAGGGCTGGCCACGCTGGCGGTTGATTTCACCTTTCCTGCCTACGTGCTTACGCGGGTACCCAGACTTTGGTCTCAGGCGAAGCTCGAGAGGGCACTATCGGTGCGCTGAGCCGCAGGTCAGCGTGCACGGCGTGCTAGGCGGCCACCGTGCACATTTTACCAAGGCACTTTGTGTGTGTTTCTGCCGAACGCAGTCGGTTCAGGAGCTTTAGCGTAGAAAACCCGTGGCAAACGTTCACATCTATGATCAACCTTGTACACGCCTTTGCGCGCAGCCGAATATCGAGGCCAGCAACACTGTGTTGGGTCTGTATGTTGCTTTTAGCGGACGGAAACAGCACGGGCTCAATTAGGACAACCTAAGTGCCGGCAGGCGCACAGAAATGCGCGGCGTGATGCGGGATATTTATTGCATGCGATTAAGCGGAGCACACGAGCTTCGCCGAACGGCGTGCATTCTGGTAACAACACAATTAAGTATACGTCTCTTGCTGCCCAGGCAGAATGGACATGGGAAAGCACCCCGCGGACGGTTAACCGGCCCCTGGCACTGCCTGAACGAAGTTTCTGAACCGTTCTGGACAGCCCTCGGGACACTTTGAAGGGCAGAAGGAGACAAAACGTAGAAATACACGAGGAGAATTCATGGCGAACGTTTTGCTGGAGAGAGTCGAGTGGGGCCGAAGGACCGCTGCCGCAATCGACTTCACCATCATCACCCCACACGGATACTGAACGCAATCTCATGCAGCGCGCTACAAGTCAACGTAGCGGCCTCGAAGGCAGGCTTCCGCTTCCTGCTGAAAAGGTACATTCCAGATGCCCTACTGTTAAAATCACTGGATCGGCACGCCATTCTCTGGACGGAGGCAATCGCCGAGATGCTTGCACCAACGTGTAGCTTATTGATCCCGAATCCGTACAGCAGCATCGTTGCAGACTCGCACATTCCGAAGGACGGCTGCCCTCTAGCCTTGACATGCACCACACAGCAGTCATCTTCACTTCCATCATTTTTTCCTGTCTAGGTCCCCTCCCACGTTGAAGCGGAGCGCCGTCGTGTAAAGACAGTGGGGAGTGAGGTCGCGGTGAATACCTCCACGGTAGGGCTTCTAGAGAATATGATTTGAGAAAGAATGCGAGCGGCAGCCCTGAGACTTGCATCTTTCAAGCTTATTGCGCCCGCTCCCACCTATCCTGTGAAGTAGCGCCCCCACAAGCGAGAAGATGAACAAGAAAGCACATTTTCTTGAGCACCGCCAGTCGCCAAATCGAGTACACACCTAAGCAGACATTCAGCTAGTGCAACGGAACAGGGATGGGTGTGTGCTCTTACGCTGTGCGCCGCAATCTTGATGGTCACCGTCTGGTCTCTTGCGGTGACTCCTAAGTTTTAACGCCGTGCACTTTGAAAGCAGCCCACACGCATGTAGTAAATCCCGCTGACGCCGTAGTATGCATTGGGGACGTTGGTCTAATATCGCAGTGGCTGTCCTCTTCACCGGCAATGAAAGACTCCGACGATTCAACCGCGTTGCGAAAACCCGCCCCTACGGCTGACCAATGCAGACAATCTGCACCCTGTCGCGTGGGAAATGTGTTCGTCCTTCATAAAGGTACAAATGGCGTTTTTCAGCACGCTATCGCTGGCTGGGGGAAGCACTTGGATCTAATGGCCGGAGGACTTTCCAGCGTATGCGTGGCTGTGGAATCTACTCAAGCAGCAGCAGAAAGCTTTTCTGACACACGGTTTCCTACACAAGAGCAAATCGCTTCGAGAGCGCGAGACCCCAGCGAGACCCGCGGCTGCCGCCAGCAGCAGGATGGAGTTCACGGTGTCGGCCGCGCAGACCGCTGCGGTGGGCCCCCGCAACACCCTAGCAACAGGAAAGACTGCTCCGCACAACATGATTGTAATTCCTGCTCAAAAGCCCCTGTCAGTCCCCCCAGGGAGGCCCAGGCAGGTGCAGCTGATCTGTTGCTTCCAAGCGTATGCGCCCCCGCTCCCGTAGCTAGCCCTAGTTTTTGTCTAGCAGAGAGACCGCACTGTGCGCCCGCGTCACGGACTACGTTGCCTGCGCAGACGCTTCTGTACCTGGAAGACGGGGAAAATCAGTTGTACCCACAAGCCTGCTTTTTTCAGCAGCCACAGAGCTCCACAAGAGCACGGCAGGGCCCAGCTCAGCAGGAGTCTGATCTGTGGTTGCCGCACAGCCCGGTGCGATTTGTTCGAATGTCCGTAGGATCTTCGCACACAGTGGCCTGTGATAGTGTCGGATCAGCATACTCCTGGGAGGGCAATCACGTCGTAACCATAGATGGTGTAAGACAAAAGCTCTGCGTTCTTCGCCTCGTATTAGCGTTACAGAGCCAGAAAGTGCGGAGTGCCTGCGCTGGCGACCGCTTCTCCATAGCGGTAACTGATGCAGGAGACGTGTACTCATGGGGGGCTGCGTACTCGGGTCAACTGGGCCGCGTGTTGGAAGAAGTAGCCATCGCACCCCGATTTGTCCCCAGTCTCATGCGCATCCGTATTACAGGACTATCCTGCAACGAATCACACGTGCTTGCGCATTCTCAGAATGGTGAATGCTTCGCGTGGGGCTCTAACGACTGCGGCCAGCTAGGGCTCGGCACCAGGTGTTCCCCGAGGGCTCACCCGCAAAAGGTCAACTTTCAAATGAACGCTACTCCGCGGCTGTGCAAGGGTGTTGGCCTCATCACGGCGTCGAGGCGTCCGAAAGGCTGCACAACCCCGTACAGCGCCCGCGTATTATCCGAGAAGGAGAAACGCATGCAGCCGCCTCCATGCAACTTCGTGCTTCTGCAGAGACGCTGTGATTCTTCAATACCCGCTTGTCACGCTGAAGTTGATAATGAGATGCGCAGAGCTGGTGAGGACAGGAGATACTCACAGGAGGAGCACAAATGCGAGAGGAAATGCGAGCCTGCCTTTGTCGTTGCTGTGGCTGCGGGCTGGCGCCACTCCCTCGCCTTGACGGCAAGCGGGCATGTGTATGCGTGGGGGTTGAATGTAGCCGGGCAGCTCGGCTTGGGACACTGCAGACACTGCTACGCGCCAGTGCCTATACAAGAGTACGAGAGCGACGTGCGACTCCGACGTAATTTAGAAGGAATTTACACGAACGGGGCGGGCACGAGCGGCTGGCGAGGGTGCTCACGCTTGTCACAAACGATCGCATCACGGTTCGGCGAAGACTCCCATTGGTGCATTTCCAAGGAGACTCTGTCGAGAACTGGCGCGTCAGGGCAGGCGCGAAGCTTTCTAGAAGAGAAGTCCGTTCGAGAGGAAGACACCGAGACCTGCTCTGCCGGCGACCATGCACAAAGGGGGCTCGCAAGAGATTCTGGTGCCTGTCCGCCAGCTTACCGTATCACAAAACGTCAAACGTGGCCAGCTCACACCTACGAAGCAGAGATGAAGAACCGTGTAAACGCAGAAAGAAGACCACGGCTGGGATCCAAGGACGACACTTTGTGGTCAGCGGAGCGCCTTCCTCCCCAGTGCCATACTGGTGCGCGGCCTCGGGCCAGGAGCGCCTCGGCCATTGAGAGCACGCGAACCTCCGACAAGGGGGAATGCGACGGCTACTGCGAAGCTGACAAGCGGGGGAACGAACCCAAGATGCCGGTGGTCATCTCGCAGATCTGCGCCGGACGACTGTTCTCGGTCTTCTTGAGCAGGGATGGACGTGTATTTTTCGCTGGCCAGACTCCTGTCGCACAGCAGTGTGGACCCGGTGTTCACCCACGTGGGCATAGACGTCGCGTGCTTGGGCAGCGCACCAGGACTGCACCAGCGAACTTGATCCCAGGTGAGAAAGGCTTTCGACCTCTGCAAGCCTCCTACGAGCGTGCTACGCGTGCACTTGAGCAGGAAATACGCATCGAAGTACAAGAGAAGACACCGTGCTCTCACCTTTCTCTCCTCGCGCTCTTTTCAAGCGTGTGCTAGCGCTCAAGCGTCTGCGGGCGTCAGTTTGTGGACGCTGCCACCCCTCGCCTCAGACGTCATACCACGATGCGTTTTCGACCTCTGGCTAATTGCAGTACATGGAGAACACTCCCGCTGGATATAGTGCTCAAGTTCGATGGCTCCCGCAGAGTGCATTACACCACGGGCAGGCATGCGCAGTCCGCAGGTTCACCGCCGACGTGATGAGACAGAAAGCACTGGCGCATCTGCTGTTCAGTGCCGCTCCGGTGTTCTATGATGTTACCGCTCCGCCTGGTGCAAATCAGTGCTCGGGAATAGTGTGCACGACGGACTAACGGAACCCGCGTGGCGTTGATGGCTCGACCCTCTGTTAACTCAGCCGTGCTTCCCGGACTGGAAGACGTAGTCGTTACGGAGGTTGCCTGCAGCAACAGCGCTGTAGCAGCGTTCGTGCCGTGCCAGGTGGTGCACGTGCAGCCAAGGCTTGTGCCCTTGCCTACGCCAAGAAGACCCCCTAACAGTCTTCGGTTGACCATCACAGTTTCTCCCGAAACCTCCCCCTCTACTGATGACGATGAAGTAACGGGCGGGAACCCAGACGCGGCAATACTGGACATACATCATAGGTCTGGGTATAGAGACGGAGACTTTGCGAACGGGATGACTGAGCTTCTCGAGCCCGCTCGCCCCTGGTCGTCCCTCCAAAGCCAGTCTTCGTTTGCTGCATCGCAGGAGCACCGACCACAACGCCCTGCTGGCCAGCGCAACGCAGAGGAAGATGATTTAGAACCAGATCGGGCAGATATCTCGCAAAAGGAGGACGCTTCACTCCGTTTCTCAGCTTCCGCGGCGCAGCAGAAAGGTCTACGGAGCCCAAATGGTGCGGATACTGTGAAGGCGCCTTCAGGCATTGCGGAGGCGCTCGCCGACAGGGTCGGGACGTGCAGAAAGGAGTCAGTACAGCAGGATGGAGCAAGTGGCATTCTGGTGCGTTTCAGAAAGCTCGCGCCTGATTCAGCCGTTGTGTTGAATGGTCCTTCAAGGAGCATAGTTGTTAAGGGGCGCATTCTTCGGCGGATTGGAGGCGACCCAATGCCTGCCGCAGAGATACAATGTACGTGCCCCGCGCTCTTTGACAGCGGTTTGGGCAGTGCTGTTGCGCTGGAGAGCTCCTGCTGCGATGTGCCGACGGGAACACCGACGGCCTCACCCAGGCGCTGCACCGCAGGGCTTCATCGCCCGCCGAGCTTGTGCCGCTCCCTCACGAAGTGTACTACAATGGTGCGTAGCCCCAGGGCTGGCAATGAATCGAGCCAGACATCGCTGCCAGATGCACGCTATTTCCAGCCGGAAACACCGCCGGAAGAAGATCTCATTCGCGCCTGTTACGAAGCGCAGCGTTACCTTAGCAGTCAGGAGATCCAAGTGCTTCCTTACGCACTTGAGGTGAGAACGTCCTTCAGGCCCCAGCCGACAGAATTTGCGGGTTGTCATGAAGCAGCCCAACCATACTCCGTCCGCACTTCCAGGATCGGCTTACCTCTTTCACGTCGCGCCGCCTTGCGGCAGGGGGCAAACTGGATCTGGAGTGATACAAGCGAATGATAGCGCAGCGGTGTCTTAGCAGCGATTTTCGTTCGACCTGTGGCTACTACAATGTGTTTAGGCTTTCGCAATGCGTCGACGTGCAGGTCTCCGTAGACGGAGGCTGCTGCTGGAGCAATGCAGGGTTCAACGAGACTCAAGCCTCGGTGCTGTTCGCAAGATTCCCCGAAGCCGTTACTGCCGTTTGTCCAAACAACGTCACAATAAAAGGTATGCAGCTGTTCCGTAGATCGCCGCGCGTGCGCCGGCGCACACGCCAGCGACGAGGGTGCCTCGCAGACGATGCTGGCCTGCTGTACAACTTCGCCCTCTGGTCCCCTGCCTTTAGCATTCCACGGCGTGGCACCATCTCGGCCCCCGAAAGCAAGCATGCGCATGACACAGTAGTACGCTCCTCGCAAGACAATGTGGTGAGGACAATTGTCTTCCTGCTGTTTTCAGCGACGCTCCCCGTAGACACTGCAGCATTTGCAAATGTACTGGTGTGCATGCCTTGTTCACGACTGCGCAAGGCAGTGCGTTTACTGCCGACGCTTACAACGTGCTGCAGCAGGCACTCGACCGGACGGGAGAGCAAGCACGTATATTGCTTGAGATCTAAGAGAACACGCATACGACAATCTGCAGGCGCACGGAGCTTCGGCGTATGCATCGTGGTGTATGGCATGTATAGGGTGCAGCGAACGAGGGTCTTCGCTATGTTTGCCTGCCACCAGCATCAACAGCCGCCCGGCTGGACGAGATATCCACTTTTCTCTTGCATGCAAAAGTGCCGAATCCCCCGCACACGCACGCTTGTGACCCACTGGCAGGCTCCGCGCAAGACAGTGCCGCTTCCAGCTGTTGCGACTCCTGCTCTCATTCCGCTCGGAGATAAACGAAGTGACTGTAAAGACAAATCCCGTGCATGTGACGACCTATTCGATGCGCGCGCAGGTGGTTTGACTCTCTCCATCCTTCTGGACTACATTCCGTCTGGCATTCCAGAGGATAATATTGTCATCAAGTTTACTTGTCGTCATAAGCGTCAGAGTGCCGCGTCTTCCGGCCTCTGTCTTGCTCTTCCAGACGGGCATTCCCCGTCTCCCGGGTCATCAGCCCCACCATCAGCAGCGGCTCTTCTCACGCAAAGCCCGCGTCAGCAGACGGTGGACGCCGGAAATACGGGGGAGACGGCAACCGACCGCTATTCTGCAGATTCGTCTACAGTTGAGGGAAAGCTTCACGCGCCCCGGGTGAATGGTGGACGCCAGTGCAGCGCGGACGGAGAGGCTGGACCGGCAGAGCCTGTTGATGGGGATGGCTCATCACAGAATTCGAAGAGGGGGCAGCGGATCGCACATGATTCAGCCGCGCCGGCGGACGTGAACAGCGCATCGCAGACCTTACCGCGCAGCCAGATCGTGCCGGCGTGTACCGCAGGAGACGAACGCCAGGATTTATCGTACTTCGTGCTCGTGCCAGGACGAATAGTGAGAAGAAAGCTAAATAACGGGAGCTCTGATAGACCAGATGGTGCGCAAGAATTGGCGTTGCAGTGTTCTTCGCCGGCGTTTGATGGAAGCGTTGCCAAAGATCTTGACGTGCTTGTCGACGTCGCTCTGAACGGTGAACAACCACAGCTGGCAGCGCAGGCGCCTCTGCCCCAGTTACAGGGGCAGAAAGCGTATATCAGCGTGCAACGCTGACTTCTCCTGTGATAGCCTGTAAATTCGCACGCATGGTAGCCCGAGCTTGGGGCGGAGCCCGTGAATACTAGCGTGCAACAATGGTGATGCTCCTATTGATACACTTGTGAGCCCGTATAGGATGTTGGACCGACAGCGCCTTGCACAAGTATGAACAGCTGAGTGAAGCTGGTCGGTCCGTGCACTGCTTCTAGGCATTGACTTCACAGGGAACCCGCTTCCTCTACGCGTGCTGGAGGCGGAAATCGTGGAACTGGTCCCCGATACCGGTTACAGTTGCATCGAGACGAAAGTGTATATTCGAGCCAGAGAACACTGCAGTTCCGAGGAAGCGGCCGTGCTCCTGAAGTACGATGATGGCTCCCAGGAGATCGTGCCCGCGCGCATCGAACACAAAACAGAGCAGCTTTACTTCATCATGCCTGAACGAAGGCCGCCCACGGTGAGAATTATATGGGCAACCCTTGCGCTCTGTGTAGTGCACGCGTCCGTACAAACAGAAGGAACAGCCGGGTGGGTACACGTGCGCGCAGTAGCCTGGCGGCCGCAAGTTGGCTACAGATAGGTGTGGCGCCCCCCTACGATCTGCACCTGTACCTGGAGCTCTCTTGGTTTGCTCTCCTTATCTTTGTTTTCCGCAGCCGCAGCCGGCAAAACACGTCGGTGACACCGTCGAAGATGCCTCGAGTGAATCGCATCCTGCTGAAGGTCCGACGAGAATGGATTGCAAAGGTGACGCTCTCTCGCTCCTGTCTGCGAGAGCCTCGCCTAGCCGAGATGCGGTGGACGGCGTGGGCCGCAACATCGCCGAAATGCGATACTCCGCCGTCTCCGTTCATCTGTCCTTCAACGGACAAGTATTCAGTCGGTCTGGAAAGACGTTCCTACATTATGACAGCGAGCCTGTCGTTGTCGGCACCTTAGCGTACACAGTTTCCGAGGAAGGGGACTTTTTTGAAGTAGACCCTGAAAACCCGATGATGCCGGGAACCACATTCGTGATTTTCTTACAATCAGCCGTACCCACACAGAGTGCGCAGGTTCGTCTGAATGTTCTCAGAAGTGGATTTGCTAGCTCGTTGCCGCCGTTTTCTCCAGCGGCGTCCGCCAGCGTCAGTGACGCAGACACAGACCCATCCCGCCAGGAAGGCCACGTCGTACCGCCGCCCGAAGCAATCGAGCGCGTCGTTTTGCTGCCAGCCGTGTTGGATATGGAGCCCCAACGCATTGTGCTTCAGTCCGACCACGGACGCCTGAAAAAGAAGCATGCCGCGCAGCGGGGCGCTGCCTCAGATCCGATAGGTAAAGGAAAATCTCTCGCGGTACCTGGTGCCGGCAACGCTGGGACAGGGAATCCGGGAGGCGCGCTAGCGGCTAAAAAAGCCGCCGGAGGCAGCTCCATTTCACCGGCGGGCAGCGCCGCAGTAGAGATTGGTACAAGCAAGCTGAAAAGCAAACAAGTTGCCGGCTCGTCAGGAGGGCCCCCATTAGGAGCTGTCAGCGGCGCGTCGTCTTCGGTACCTGTGAACGCGGGACACAAAACGTCCGGCAAGAAGCACGAAAAGGCCGGTGACCCGAGCAGTCACGCGGAAGCCGAAGACGAGAAAACAAGTGGGCCTTTGCTCAGGGTAAGACTTTCACCTGTCACACTGCCCCTCATTCTCGGAAAAAACTTCGCCGCGACTTGCTAAAACAGACAGTTTCTTATTAAATAATTCGTAGAGACGCTCCGCCTCCACCCCGTGTTCAGGTGACTATTCCGGCTATTAGCGCGGACTTACAGCAAGCGGATATATCAGCGTCTGATGGCGTCGTACTAGCTGTTGGAGAGGTTTCGCTAGATGGACAGCATTTCGTCCCTTTGAAGCAGTGCTCCGTCCTTCGACTGCAGTGTAAGTGCTTAAGCTGGATTGACAACTACAGCAGAAGCCGCACACAATCATCAGCACATCTGGCGAAAGCAGCAACGGGTGCCGTCCGCAAAACAGCAAGCCGTGCAGAGGACTAAACGTTCGCG
>SJYA01006181.1:0-21806 GCA_006410615.1 Neotragus moschatus | reverse complement strand
GCCAGAATACTGGAGTGGGTAGCCTTTCCCTTCTCCAGGGGATCTTCCCAACCCAGAGATAGAACCCAGATCTCCTACATTGCAGGGGATTCTTTAGCAACTGAGCCACAAGGGATGCCCCGGAGGTTTCCTCCAGTCAGTGAAAAAATAAAGCTTTTTATGGGGATTGACTTTAAAGGCTGTCGGAGAGCAAGGCAAACAGGCCCTTTAACCTTGAAACCGGTGTTAGATTTAAATCTGAGACTCAGAGCAGATGGCACATGGCTTTTTGGGCTTCAGATGAGTCCAGGTCAAATGGGAAGTTGAAGAGATACATTTGAGGGGTCCAATAGAGACACAAGGCTTCCCTGGTGGCTCAGATGGTAAATAATCTGCCTGCAGTGCAGGAGACCTGGGTTCAATCCCTGGGTTGGGAAGATCACATGAAGAAGGAAATGTTAACCCACTCTAGTATTCTTGCCTAGAGAATCCCATGGGCAGGGGAGACTGGTAGGCTACAGTCCATGGGGTTGCAAACAGCTGGACACGACTGAGGCGACTGAACACGCAGGCGTAGAGACAAAATTTTCTTTCCTCATCCCACCCCCACCAACTTTGGAGAAGATGCATCCTCTAGGAAAGAGAAGGAATTCCTGGCTCTAGGAATAGGATATCAGGCCAGGCCTCAAGGAGGGGAAAAAAAGAAAAGAAAAACCCCTAACAAGATCATAGCCAGCTCACAGGGCAGCTTTGTGAGAACTGAACTACAGCTTCTCGAAGAGCAGAAGGAAGGCTAGATTTCATCCTAGTTTTCACCCACCTGGCCTGATACCCTAGTAGCCACACCTTCTTGTGGGTGAACATTTAACTATCCAAAAGTTATTTGTTAATTTTTCTTTGTAGTTTTTATTTTTTAGTTGAAGAATAATTGCTTTACAGAATTTTGTTGTTTTCTGTCAAACATCAACATGAATCAATGTGAATTTAACTCCATTCCTAAAAAACTAAAATATACTCTGTATGAACCAGCCATCACTCCCAAAGAAAACTGCACGAAGATGTTCATAGCAACTCTATTTGCAATCGCTGAAACTCAGAAGCATTCAGTTGGTGAAAAAATAAGTAAACTGTGGTATATCCAGACAGGAGTATTATTAAGTGCTAAAAAGATATGAGCTATGAAAAGACATGCCGGAAGCTTAAATACATTTTCCTAAGTGAAAGAAGCTAATCTGAAAAATCTAAACACTCATGATTCCAGCTCTGTGACATTCTGGAAAAGGCAAAACCATGGAGACAATTGAAAAAAAAATCAGTGGTTGCCAGCAATTTGGAAGAAGGGGATAAATAAGTAGAGCAAAGAAGATGTTTAGGGTAGTGATTCTATTTTGAGTGATTCTGTAATGGTAAGTTCATGGCATATGTTTGTCTAAACACATAGATCATATAAAACTGAGTGAACCCTAATGTAAGCTATGGACTTGTGGTGATGATTTGTCAATGTAGGTTCATCAATTGCAGTAAGTTCAGTTCAGTTCAGTCACTCTGTCGTGTCTGACTCTGTGACCCCATGAACTGCAGTATGCAAGGCCTCCCTGTCCATCACCAACTCCCAGAGTTCATCCAAACCCATGTCCATTGAGTCGGTGATGGNTTGTCTAAACACATAGATCATATAAAACTGAGTGAACCCTAATGTAAGCTATGGACTTGTGGTGATGATTTGTCAATGTAGGTTCATCAATTGCAGTAAGTTCAGTTCAGTTCAGTCACTCTGTCGTGTCTGACTCTGTGACCCCATGAACTGCAGTATGCAAGGCCTCCCTGTCCATCACCAACTCCCAGAGTTCATCCAAACCCATGTCCATTGAGTCGGTGATGGCATCCAACCATCTCATCCTCTGTCGTCCCTTTCTCCTCCTGCCCTCAATCCCTCCCAGCATCAGGGTCTTTTCCAACGAGTCACTCTTCGCATCAGGTAGCCAAAGTATTGGAGTTTCGGATATTAGGGGGCATGTTAACAGTAAGGGAGGCTGAGGTGGAAAGGCAGGAGGTATATGGGAAATCTTTGTACCTTCAACTTTGTTTTGCTGCTCATCTAAAGCTACTCTAAAAAAATTAAGTCTATTTTTTAAAATTCCATCTTTATTTCACCAATAACCATAATGATAATTGAATATAACCAAACTAGAAAGAATAAGAGACACTTGAGCATATAGTTGCCCACAACTTTTCAGTGTTACAAATTTGGGACTTCCGTGGGAGTCCAGTGGTTAAGACTGTGCCCTTCCAATGCAGGAGGCTCGGTTTCATCTCTGGTACGGGAACTAAGGGTCTTCCCTAGTGGCTCAGATGGTAAAGAATCTGCCCGCAATATAGGAGACCTGGGTTGGATTCCTGGGTTGGAAAGATCCCCTGGAGAAGGAAATTGCCATTTCCTTCTAGTATTCTAGTATCCACTCTAGTATTCTTGCCTATAGTTCACATAAGATTTCACATGCCAAGTGGCATGCCAAATAAAAATATATTTTTAAAAAATAAATTTTTTTAATAAAATAAAAATAATAAAGAGTTACAAATTCATGTGTTTTTAGTTCAGTTTTAATGTGGGTGGGAGGGGGAGCTCCTTGCAAGTTTTCAATGAAAACAAAATTAAAATATTGATTTATTCTATTTCCTAACTTTCTAATCAGGAAATACACAAAGCTTATATTCAGTATTAAAAAATATATAGAAAAACAAGTAATGTCTGTGCTTAGTTTAAAATCTCAAAAAGTTGGAAATTCTCCTTAAAATTTTCTCTAAGTGCAAGTGTTTCTTAAACAGAGACCAGGTGTTTGACTGCATGAGAAGGTTTTGTACAGTTGTCTTAATGATGTAAATTTATTTCTCTTGTCAGATTTTTTGAATCATTAAGACTTGGCCTATTTAAAGTAATTATATGATTTACACAAAGATCCATAACTCATGTGTAATACTAAGGTACTGGGGGAAAAAATGAGAGAGAGAAGTGCTTAAAGAGATTATGGACTACTCTTGCCTGGCAAATCCCATGGACAGAGGAGCCTGGTGGGCTGCAGTCCATGGGGTCGCCAGGAGTCGGACACGACTGAGCAACTTCACTCTCACTTTTCACTTTTATGCATTGGAGAAGGAAATGGCAAACCACTCCGGTGTTCTTGCCTGGAGAATCCCAGGGACGGAGGAGCCTGGTAGGCTGCAGTCTCTGGGGTTGCACAGAGTTGGACACTACTGAAGCAACTTAGCAGCAGCAGCATGAACTGAACTGGGTTCCTTCAGGATTAATAGTGGTCTTTGAGCCAAATCTTGTCATTGTTCAGTTGCCAAGTGGTGTCTGACTCTTCTTGACTCTTTTTGACCCCTTTGCAACCCCATAAATTGCAGCACCCCAGGCTTCCCTGTCCTTTACCATCTCCAAGACTTTGCTCAAACTCATGTCCATTGAATTGATGATGCCATCCAATCATCTTGTCTTCTGTTACCCCCTTCTCCTCCTGCCTTCAATCTTTCCCAGCATCAGGGTCTTTTCCAACAAGTTGGCTCTTTGCATCAGGTGGCCAAAGTATTGGGGCTTCAGTTTTAGCATCAGGCCTTCCAACGGGTAGTCAGGGTTGATTTCCTTTAGGATTGATGCTTTGATCTCCTTGCTGTCCAAGACCCAAGTCTAGAGTATTTTAAGTCAGCCAAACAGAGTGTTAACTTCCTAGTGGAAAATTTATTCCTTGAAGACAGCTACAACACTAAATTACTTGGCTCTGTGTCCCTGTGTCACTCCAACCTAATAAACATTCATCAAGATATTATATTTGAGGGACTTCCCTGGCAGTCCAGCGGTTTAAATGCTTCACTTTCATTGCAAGGGGCTCAGGTTCCATCCCTGATCAGGGAACTAAGATACTAAGATACCAGATGTCTTGAAGTGTAGCCAGAAAAAAATAAAAAAAGAGAGAGAGAGAGAGAGAAATCCCTTGAAAGAACAAAAACTGAACAGAGCTCATCAATCCACTAGAACCTGAGTTCCAAAAAAATTGACAAACTTCTAGCCATACTTACCAAGAATTTTCTAAACAAATAAAACTAAAAGTTAAAACTAAAGTTAGAAAAATATCAATATAATATCTCCAAATTAAATAAAAGCTGTTAAATAACAGCAACAACAAAAACAAAAAAGATATTGGCATCCCAGTTAGCACTGGTGGTAAAGAAACCACCCACCAATGCAGGAGATGTAAGGCACTTGGGTTCGATCCCTGGGTGTGAAGACCTCCTGGAGAAGGGAATGGTAACTCACTCCAGTATTCTTGCCTGGAGAATTCCATGGACATAGGAGCCTGGCCGGGCTACAGTCCATGGGGTTGCAAAGATTCAGACACACTGAAGCAGCTTAGCATGCACACACACACAGAAGGACCACAAACTCTGGAACCAATAGGAACCACTGGGAATCTCTAGTCTGGGGGGTTTCAAACTGAATATTGAAGACCACCTTAGGACCTGCTGCAGGAACGGAAGGGTTGTTCATTGATCATCAGCTGTACGCTAGACTCAGGCCCCGAGATTCAGCTATGAAGGGCCTTGAGTACACTATCATGCTAATGGGAAAGCGCAAGTAGTAAACAAGCAAGGGAATAAATCACCAAGGGAATTGTAGACTGTCCTAGGAAGGAAATACCGAGGTTTACATCGGATGGCCTGGGAGGGCCAGTGAGGAAGGTAGCCTTGGGAAGAGAAGAGTGGCTTCCCAGGGGGTGGGACCAGCAGGGGCAAAGGCACAAAGGGACTGAGAGGGGTCTTGGAAATGCAGAGTTCGGGCCCCCAAAGTCTGAGGGGTGAGGAGGATGCGATGAGACAAAAGCAGGAAAGAAACAGACCATGCAAGACCTTGAAGGTCTTGGGAAAGAATTCTGGGGACTTAGCTGGTGGTCCAGTGACTAAGACTCTGCACTTCCAACACAGGGGGCCAGGTTTGATCCCTGGTCAAGGAACTCACAGCTAAAGATCCCTAGGGCCACAACTAAGACCCAGGGCAGCCAAATAAGCAAATATATATATACATATATATATATATATATATATATAAATTAAAAAAAAAAGAATTCTGGACTTTTTTCTAAAGGTAAATAAAGGTCACTGGTGAGTTTTCAATAGAAGAGTGGACACTTCTTGGATTATTCCAGTTGCTACAGAAAAATGAAGTTCTAGAGAGGCAAGATGGAAGCTGCAAACTCAGTTATGGGGCTTTGGGGATGAAATACAGGTAAGAGACTACAGGGGTGAGAAAGTTGTATTTTGAAAGTAGAAGTGGCAAAAGAGTTGCTGCTAAGTTGGATATAAGAGTGAGAGGAAGAAAAGACAAGAGTAACTTGGGCTCTGGGTTCAAGCTATTAGAGGCTACCGTTTACTGAGACAGAAAAGACTCAGAAATGAGCAGACTTGGGAGCAGGCACAATCCAGAGTTCCCTTTGGGGCAAGTTGGTTGAGTTTTTTTATGGCAATATAGCTGATTTACAACATTGTGTTAGTTTCAGGCATACAGCGAAGTGATTCAGTTATATGGAGTGGGTTGCCATTTCCTTCTCCAGGGGATCTTTCCGAGCCAGGGATTGAACCCAGGTCTCCCACATTGCAGGCAGACGCTTTAACCTCTGAGCCACCAGGGAAGCCCATATATATATGTATATATATATATACATATATATATACACACATATGTATTGATGTGTTCTTTTTATTCTATCCCATTATAGTTTATTATAAGATGTTGAATATAGTTCCCAGAGCTATCCAGAAACCCATGTTGTTCATCTATTTTATTCACAATAGTGTGCATCTGTAAATCTCAGTTCAGTCGGTTCAGTTCAGTCGCTCAGCATCCGACTCTTTGCAACCCCATGGACTGCAGCACGCCAGGCCTCCCTGTCTATCACCAACTCCCAGAGTTGACTCAAACTCATGTCCATTGAGTTGGTGGTGCCATCCAATCATCTCATCCTCTGTCCTCCCCTTCTCCTCCCACCTTCAATCTTTCCCAGCATCAGGGTCTTTTCCAATGAGTCAGTTCACCGCCCCCCTCAACTTCCCCTTTGTTTTCCATAAGTTTGTTTTCTATGCCTTTGAGTCTCTGTTTTACAAATAAATTCATTTGTACTATTTTTTAGATTACACACATAAAGGGACACGACTGAGTGATTAAGCACCCAAGCACACACAAATGACATCATAGAATATTTATCTTTCTCTGACTTACTTCACTTAGTATGATAATCTCTAGGTCCATCCATATTGCTGCAAATAGCATTAATTCATTCAAAAGAAGAATGGCTGAGTCATATTCCATTGTATATACATATGTATACATCTTCATCCGTTCATCTGTCAGTGAACATCTAGGCTGCTTCCATGTCCTGGCTGTTACCAATCGTGCTGCAATGGGACACGGTTCAACCTCTGGTCCAGGAAAATCCCACATGCCTTGGAGCAACTAAGCCCAAGAGCTACAACTATTGAGTCTGTGCTCTAGAGCCTGGAAGCTGCAGCTACCGAAACCTGTGCACCTAGAGCCTGTGCTCTGCAACAAGAGAAGCCACCGCAGTGAGAAACCTACGCACCGCCACAAGAGTTGCCCTCACTCGCCACAACTAGAGAAAAGCTCATGCAGCAACGAAGACCCAGCACAGCCAAAAAACAAATAAAAAAACTGTTTGATTATTAAAACCCCTCCCAGGGAGCAGAATGGAGGTCTCACCACGGGACTTCTCTCACCGTTCCCTTGGCCAGCAAGCGCTGAGCATCTCTTCTCTGGGAACAAGACTGTTTATCTCAGCAGACATCTTGACTTTTTGGCTCACAGGTCACCCAACCACACAGGGCCACAAATAAATCTAATTGAAAGGACTGTGCCTTATTTGGGGCTTGGGACTTAGGCTGTCTCTCTTGGAGAATGGGTAAGTGTTCCCAGGAGGAGAATGAAATAGATGCCGTGTCCAGGAAGGCACACCATGCTGACCCTAGCGTCCTGCTCAGTAACTCCGGGTTCTCTGTCCTGAGCATACACGCTTTACTTCCCAGCAGCACCCCTGGCTTGGGGTTGCCGCATGGCTAACTTCTAGCCAGCAACGTGGGAGCAGAGTGACATGTGCCAGGCTATAAAGCTTTCCATGAGCAGCTTTCCATTCTCCCAGGCTGCCAGCTTGCTCCTCACATCCACAGGAACCATGGACGCCATGCAGTCAAAGTGGCAGGGCCTCAGTAGAAGCCTGTATGTGAATTACTAGCAAGAGAGCGGACCATCAACCAGATCAAATGCTTGGAGCTTAACAGGAAAGAGAAACAACGTCTAGAATTTATTCATTCAGAGGCTCTCAGTATAGCAACTAGCAATGTACCTCAAAAATACAGTGATGGAACAAAGACACACCCAAGCGGCCTGGCTCCACACCTGTGCTATGCCACTCCCTACAAACAGGAGGTGTTATCATGAACCACGACTTTTGACATGCTGATGAGGGCTAGAAGCTAAAGACTCAGTTGGTTTTCTTCCTCCTGGTTTCCTCCTTGAGCCCCAGCAAAATATGGAAGACAGTACTACCAGCAAATATGCGATCGGTTGGAGAATCTTTGTTTAAAGGATATAAACGGAATAGCTTTTGTAAATGACAGGACCATCTGGCATCACCAGTATGCATTTGGCTACAATGATTTTAGTTAATCCACAAATGAATCCATAAAACGCTAGAGCTGGCACCTAAGATCATCTTTCCAAATCCATTTTACATGAAAGGGAAAGGACCAGAATCAGGCACACTGACCAGTATCACACAGGTACTGAAAACATCGGGACCGGGGCCCAGGCCTCCCAGTACCACCCATTGCTCTTCTGAGTCATGCGCAAAGGCCCTGTGGTCACAGACACTCTTTGGGGCTGCTTTGTGGGCTTCAGTAACTTCTGAGCCTGGAGGATACATGTATTTATAATATAATGTTGCTGTTGTTCAGTCACTGTCACATCCGACTGTGACCCCATGGCCTGCAGCACACCAGACCTCCCTGTCCCTCACTATCTTCCAAAGTTTGTCCAAGTTCCTGTCCACTGAGTTGGTGATGCCATCCAACCATCTCATCCTCTGCCACCCTCTTCTCCTCCTGCCCTCAATCTTTCCCAGCATCAGTGCGTTAGTCGCTTGGTTGTATCCGACTCTTTGTGACCCCTTGGACTGTAGCCCACCAGGCTCCTCTGTCCATGGAATTCTCCAGGCAAGAATACTGGAGTGGGCTGCCATTCCCTTCTCCGGGGGATCTTTCTGACACAGGGTCTTTTCCAGAGTCAGTTCTTCGCATCAGGTGGCCAAAGTATTGGAGCTTCAGCTTCAGCATCCGTCCTTCCAATGAGAATTTGGGGTTGATTTCCATGACGGTCTATCAAATCACATCATTTAATAAAAAATGTTAATGTGGGCCCAGAATTGTCTGCTCCATACCAAAGACACACAAATGATCAGGGACTTTCTGCCCTGGGCCTTCCCGGAGCTCCTGTTTTCACAGGAGCAGAGGAAGCATGACCCAACAGCCACACTGTGCGTGGAGGCACGGGGTGCAGCCACGGGACGCTTGGGGGACAATTGTGAGCAGACAGAAGAGACAAGGCATTTGTTCTTTCCCTTTCAAACTAAAGTTAAGATGCCTTATTTTTTCAAAGTGTCTTCCAGAAGCTGCTCAAGAGAAGCGTTCATTACCAATACAACACACGTGGAACAGCTGACACGTGGCTTCCCCAAACATGGGCAAACCTCACTTTGCTTCCTGAGAATATACAGCTGACCCGTGTTTGAACTGCACAGGCCCACTGACACGCGTATCTTTTTCATAAAGTACAAGATCCGAGGTTGGCCAGAGGCCAACTCTATATGTGGAATTTTGACTGTGTGAAGTGCCTGTGCTCCTAAGGCCCCAAGTTGCTCAAGAGTCAGGTGGACTAACAGTCCAGAGAGAGCGTCACTAATCTCATACTTCCCAACACCCAAGTGAATAAAATATAATCACTCAAGATGTGATGATGTTAGTTGCTCAGTCATGTCTGACTCTTTGCAACCCCTGCCAGGCTCCTCTGTCCTTGTGATAAAAATCTTTTTTCCTAGAGTCAAGACAAGATTCTGTGTTTGGGTAATGTTCTGAGATGTTATGATTGGGACTTCCCTGGTGTCCAGGGGTTAAGACCCCACTCCCAATGCAAGGGGCCCAGGTTCAATCTCTGGTCAAGAAACATCCCACATGCCACACAGCACAACCAAAAAGATGATGTTCTAACGCTATAATTTAGCATATAAAACGCTCTATAACTGGATAGAATTCATATGTCTTCAGGGTTTTCAGAGTAAAATCCCAACTACCTATCATTTACTATTCCTTTCCTACCGTAAAAATGATACAGCATTGTAGGATTGTAACTATTTTGGCACACGTATTTAATGAAGACCTCTTTTGATGGCGAACAGATTCTTTTATTGGCAATCAAAAAACTTCACACTTACAATGTGAATAATTAAATGAAAACTTTCCAGGACCTTACCGGATTCTTAGTAGGTACCACATGTACCTTAGAACACAGCATGTTAGCTTGATGGGACTGTGAGAGTGTGACTGAAAATGAGAGATGTCATTTCCAAAACAGCTACCTCACAGCTTTCCCAAAGAGTAGTTCCTCTGCGATTAAAACAAGAAACAAAATTCGTACTTCTACCTCGTTTTCAGATGTGACTGACAGCATACGTCAGTCTTAAATCTTTTGATTTCGATGTTACTTTTTCAAAGCGCTCAACCGAAACTCAAATCTCATTTTAGAATCACGAATCTGAGATCTGCAGTGAAGCTGTAATTTCTCAGTATGAAGGCTTCATTGCTACCCAACGGTTCTGTTTCACACTCTTCGTCCCTCGGCCTGCTCCCCTGCGGCACAGATCACGCGAAGGGAGGTTTCTGCAGCTCATCTGAGACTAGAGCAGGCTCTGCTGCTTCGGTCCCAAAACCCTTCCTGGGTGAACAGTGCTTGCCCTTTCCAGAAGAAATGCTGTTTTCACCTTTTCTGTTTCTTTTCTGCGGTGAAAAACAGGGCTAAACAGAATCTTAGAATCTAATTTTCTGCGGGATGATTACAATCTGTATTGCATATGTCATCTTAAGCCTCTTAAAATCCAAAACTTTAGTGGAGGACAGTATGCTTTCCCTTGTTGTCACTTAATACAATCAAAGCAAAAATAGAGCCCCATAGAGATTTCAACATTGAATTTTTTGTGAATCGTAAAGCTTAGTAAGAGTCCAACAGCTTGATATGCCAGTAGTCTCTGCATTACTTTTGACAGTTCATGATTTAGAAGACTACGCGTAGTCAAAAGCCCATCTTTCAAAAAGGTCCTACTTCCTCAACAGTCTGTTTACAGAGTTCATTGCCTTGTTTACATATATATAGGCATGTATATCTGTATACAGGATACATGTAACCAGTGGCCACACAACTGCCTTTATATACACAGGCACATATATGTGTATGCAAGATATATGTCAGGAGCAGTCACTCAGCTCTCAGCTGTGCTCCGTGAAAGCCGCGTTACTTGATACATAAAGGATGGCGGTCACAGTCTCTGAGTCATCCTCAATCCACAAGCGCATACACACAGTTAACACTAGTCTCATAAATGCTGTTGACAATTCAGAAAGACTGCTTTTCTAATTGAACTCTAATAGAAAAGTGCCTTGAATTTCAATTTTTTAAAAAACTTCAGTCTTCAATATTGAAACTTCTAAGTCACTCCATTTTTCCATGAAAAAAAAACACCATGGATAATAGACTTGGGGGAAAACTTTTTAAATGAAAAAATAAATTTGAGAAAACACCCTGTTACTAAATAGTTTAAGAAAAGAAACCTACAGAGAGAAAATATTCCAATAGAAAGGTAAAAGCTATGTGGACTGCCACAAATAACGGCATTATTTGTAATAACAATTAGAAATAAATGAGATCTTCAGTAACCGGACTGTAAAATATATTAGGAAGTGCCCAACTGATAAAGTATTATGCAGCCATTAACGATGAGGAGGGATATGATGGACATGGAACACCTGAAGCCAAATACAGAAAGGACCCTGCTGCACTGAACGGCTCCAATGGAAAAAACTAAGCAGGAACATCTTTTGCAGTGTCACTGAATTAGGAGTAGTCTTCCTTTTATTGGAAAAACCAATAAAGCAATATAAAGCTTCTATATTGATTGTACCTCTTCTAAAAGAAAACAAACAAACAAAAAGAAAAACAACCTCAAAATGGATGAAATTACTGAAAAACAAGTCTTTGCAAATAAATGTTCTGGAGAGGGGCGTGCACCTGACTGCATCCAGAAACCAACATGTCTTTCATCCCTTGGGAGGTAGGACCTGAGCCAGCCTGGTTGTCTGGAGAGGGAGGCGTCGTGAACAGACTCGGAAGAAGAGGGGTGAGTGCCAGCCAGAAGTTCTGTGCCCACAGCTCTATCGCTGATTTTATTAACCAGGCAGTAATTTGTCCCTTTTGAGCACTTAGACAACACACATTTCTATGTTTCAAGACAAAATTTCACAAAAGTCTTTATTTTTCTTGCTACAGAAAAATTCAGAGGCGCTACTGTCTCCTTCTCATAATAAAGCAATACTCAGCAATCAAGTCATATATATTTTTAATGACAAGATGGTTAGTGTTAACCCTATGTAACATGTGATCAGAAAATAATTAAAGACCACGGGGTGGTAACTCAGAAATAATACTGGGCAGAGGATTTCTAACAGCAATTTGCAATAGAAAACTGAGCATTTCCCTTGGGAAATAAATTTAATATTCTATTATTAAGCAACTGGGACAAAAAAGATTAAATTTTCTGTAACTGCGATTGAACAGGATCAGAAAGGCTTCATGGGGATGAATTTTTTTTCTATGGTTTTATGATGACAACTACCACTTCCTAGCTAGTTTAGCTCTCTGAAGAAAATGTTCAATCAAAAGGCTAAATCATACGAAGCACTTAACATTTTCAAACAGTTGCCTAATAACAAACTTTTAAAAGAGATTATCCATAGCAGTGGATTATTTTTATCAAATTTTTGAACAAGTCACACTCAGAAACACTACAGTGGAGCAGCGTACTGGTTTATCTGGTTCTCTGCACTACTACAAAAACAGAAAGAGCTTGGTGTGCTCAGTGTAAGGCTGACGGTTTACTTGCTGCAAGCCGTGTATCGTGCAGTTACATTCTCCCAGTTGATCACATTCCAAATGGCCTTCAGATAGTCGGGCCTGACGTTTTTATACTGAAGGTAATAAGCATGCTCCCACACGTCAATCCCCAGCAGGGGGATAAGACCTGTTGGAAAGAAACAAAAACCACAAGATTCAATCTAGAACACTACATCTCCTGGCTTGAACTGTCCTACGCATACAAAATTACCCTTTACCACATCCTCGTCCACTTTTCAGTTTCTCATATATGATATATATAGGAAATCTGCATAAGAACAAATATCCTAAAAGACTTTAAACTTTACTCTTTGGAAGAAGAAAATGTGATAAATAGGAAAAATAATTGAAACAGACTTGGGAAAAATCAACTAAGCACAGTATTTAACAAGTGTTCTTAAAATCAACAGATTTATCCAAGAGCCAATTCTCAGTGGTCCTTACTAGGGGGTCTCAAAAAGGGTGTGATTTATTTGCGGGGATGGCTATGTGTATGCTAAGTCACTCAGCTGTGTCTGACTCTTTGCGACCCCATGGACCACAGCCCACCAGGCTCCTTTGTCCATGGGGATTCGCCCAGCAAGATTACTGGAGTGGGTTGCCATGCCCTCCTCCAGAGGATCTTCCCGACCCAAGGATCAAACCCAGGTCTCCAGTGTGCCTGAGTACCTTCCAAAGGTGCTGTGCATTTGTGGGGGGCTATGAAAAACCTGCTATGCTCCCCTGGGCTAAGGTTAGTCACAGAGAGCACAAAGCATTTATGATATATATGTATGTAATAATTAATAAAAGTGAGTCACTTTCCAGTACAACAGAAATTAACGCAACACTGTAAAACAACTGCATTTCAATAAAATAAACAAAGCAACGTGTTTATATGAGACATTAATATAAGAATAAGTTAACAAGGAAAACTGAGTAAGACTTAAGGAAAAGATGCATGTTTTAGAAATTAATTCAAATGAAGAATTAGTTAAATCTACAAAAGAGTCATTTAAGAAGCCTCTCTAGGGACTTCCCTGGAGGTCCAGTGGCTAAGAATCCACACTTCCACTGCAGAGGGCATGGGTTTGATTCCTGGTCAGGGAACTAAAATCCCACAGACCACGCTGTACAGCCAAAAAAAAAAAAAAGAAACCTCTCCAACTGTAAGCACTCCCCTAAGAAAACAGTCATCAACCAATGTGTCTAAATCCGTCGTGAGGTGTGCCACTAATCATTTATAATTAAGGCAACAAACTTCATACATGACTCTGCCCATAAATAAGCTGCCATGACTTTCATTTATCTTTATTCCTATTGGCTTTCTTCAAGCGGGGAGAAGGCAGTGTCGCTAGCATTCACCAATCACGGCCTTCCGGGTCAGGTACCTGACTCTAGAGCACTCAGGGCTCACAGATCTTTGCTTTTCCCAATTCTGTGGCTCCCAAAAGAGCAGTTTAGATTCTGGCTAAATCTGGACAGATCCAGGGCAGTGAGTCATGAAAGGAAGTCTCCTGACATGTGCAAAGGCAGAAAATATGGCTGAGACCCATTGCTAACCGATTCGATCACCTTTCATCAGAGTTCCAGCTGACCGCTGGATCCTTAGGACTACTCCCTAAAGAGCTATTACTTCCATCTGGCTCAACATGAAAAAGGAATTCATGAGCCCAGCTTTGAAGCCTAGCCTCTTCCTGCGCCAAAGCCCTCAGCAAGGCAGACTCTGGAAACCTGAGCTCTGGTCCCAGTTTAGCCACAGGTGCTCAGCAGAGGGGATGAGAGTCGAAGGTCTGAAGTCAGACCCAGCCTGTTCTCTTTTCCTCCTTCATGCTATTTATCTAATCTTAGGTTTTTATTCTAGTGCATATAATTATTCTGTAGCCTGATATGAATTTTCTATCAAATGAAGCAGAGCTTATGTTTAAAATCTTTTTTGTTACTATATCTGTAAAATTACACGTGCTAATTTTATAAAATATCCAGGACCTGGAAAGCATTTTTGCTCACACAAGACTCTGGGTATCGGCTCCTAGGATCTGCTCAAAACGTATTCAGGAAGCTTTAAACACTGCTAGTCTTCAGTTCATGATAAATGCTTTATAACAAACCATCTCTCCAGAATAAAGAATTCTAACCTGTTGTTCCTTGCAGGGGATCCTGGTTAGAACAAGCAGCAATCTGTAAGCGTCCCTGCTCCTTATTGAAGCCGAGCCAACCCCAACCAGAACCCTGAACACCAACAGATACAGCAGTCAACTTTTCCTTAAATTTGGCAAAGGAACCAAAGTCACGTTTGATGGCTTCCAGCAAGTCCCCTATTAAAAACAGAAACAAAAAAAAGGTTACAAAAACCACCCATGAAAGAAGAGATTACAACAATTACAATAAAATATTTTAGTACATATAAATCAAGTATTATTGTCACATGGCCCAAGACACAACTAGACAACACAGAAGACACTCTGTAACCCAGCGAGCCTACAAAACAGTGTCATTTCTGCCCCAACACGACAGTCATCAGGTCTCAGTAGTTTAATTCACGCGTGTGTTCCTGAAACACGTTAGAGGGATTTTTTCACTCACAGTGCTATTTCCACAAGGAAAGAAACAGTATTTTCCATTCACTTTCTTTTTTCCCCTCCACATAAGACTTTAGGTTGAATCCTACCCTACCTACTCAATTTGGGAATGAAATCTTATGGTTGAGATTTGCTTCTTCTCCAAGGCAGCCTACATCTTTCTATCTTAATTACTGCGTCAGTTTAAGAAGAGTGATGTTGCCTCTTAAAGTGAACTAAGGGTACACTTTAAGGGTTATCACCCTTTCTATTCTGTAGCAATACAGAATATAATTCTAGACTGAGCACATCAACTAAATCAACTAGGCCCAAAATATTACCTCTCTGATTTTAATGGTCTCAAAGTAATCATCTAGGGACTTCCCTGGTGGTCCAGTGGCTAAGCCTCTGGGGCTCCCAATGCCCCAGGGCCAAGGTTTGCTGCCTGGCAGGGAACTAGATCCCACTTGCCACAAATAAGACCCGGCACAGCCAGAAAAATAAATATTCAACTTCTTTTTAATTTTTAAAGTAATCATCTATTATAAGCACAAGGGATGAGATAAAGGGGCACGAATAACAAAAATGGCAGAGTGCCAAAACCTGTTGGATGAACATGGGTGTATCTGATATACTGGTAACTCTCAACACCTCAAAAGTATTAGGTCACAGTCTACAGATCTACCTCAGAGAAAATAAATTCTCCAGCTCCCCATACTTACTCCTCCAATCATCTTTACTTCCAAATGAAACTGCTTATTTCAAGTGCATAAGGTGCCTTCTAGAATACGACTGAAAATGCCTCAGAAACTTAAGGCAGACGCCAGAAGAGCAGAGACAAAGGCGGAGAGCGCCGTTTATGCCCCATCCCCTGGGACGGGAAGGACAAAGTTACGGGACTCCATGCCCCACACAGGAAGTCAAGGGACAAGCAGAGCGAACAAGTCCGTCGGCTCTGGACTCCTTGTTACCTGCAGCTGTCCTGGAAAACCTATTTTTCTGGGACAATTTACTTTTTTATCAGTTAGAAAGAGTAGCAAAATAATAGCAAAGGGCACTACTCGATAATGGCCTAATTTTTAAAACAACCCTAGAATTATCCCCATATCATACAGATGAAGAAAAGTAAGATACAGAGTGGTTAATATCTCATCCCAGGGCCTAGAGCCAGTAAGTGAAAATTCATCTTTCCTAAAAACTCAGTCTTCTGCTGATGCACAATGCACTTCAACCAGGAGACGACACCACAGGTGCTGTTATGTGTGTGCGTGTGTGCATAATTCCCTGGATGTACTCTGCACTCTCGCACGTGCCCCTCTGAAAGTTACAACTCTGTCGTACTCTCTGCTGTGAGAGAGATGCCATCGTGATACCTCAGGGAGAATGAAGGTAACTTAAGAAAATCAAGTCATTCCTACTATGCACAAAATGAAGCCAAGGTTGCCCCAGTTTAAACCGACCTTTGGGTTCTCCACCACCGTTGGGGCTCAGATTTGTCCAGAAGATGCTGTGATTGATATGGCCCCCACCGTTGAACTTTAACGCAGGCTGCAGAGCTATCTGAGCTGTGACATCACCTGAAAGGTTAAAATACGAACACATTTTCTTTAAATTCTTGGCTCTTTATGGAAACCCACTCCAGTATTCTTGCTTGGAGAATCCGACAGACAAAGGAGCCTGGTGGGCTACAATCCATGGGGTTGCAAAGAGTCGGACACGACTGAGTGACTGAACAAGTAGTCCCAAAACGTCACCATTTCAATATTTTAAAAAAAAAAAAAAAAAAAAGCCTTCCCCAAATTATGTGTCCCAGTGGATTTTCAGTTCAGTCAATAATGTAGCAAACAGCTAGCGAGCAAGAGTGGCAAAGCTAGCAGAAAATTCACTCCTGGGCTTCAAAGAACTCGGTTTTCTCGGATAGAAAAGATTTCAGTTAATGACCTAACAAAGAAAACAAGGACAGAAGACAGTGGAGTGCTATAAAATAGATGGTTCCACATACAGGCTATGTGGAAAACGCTCACCTCTCATTCTCTAGATACACAACCACCTACCAGCGTGGTTATACTGTCAAAAAGCTCAGCTTATTCAAAACTGAACCGCTGATCTTCAACCCCAAACGCATTCGTCCAAAGGCCTCCCCCATCTCAGTGTTTGCTCAGGGCATTTTTGATACCTTGGTGATTTGTAATTCCTTTCCTCTCACACCCCACATCCAACCCAGCAGCAAAGCCAGAGACTATCCAGTACCTCATCCCTTCCTCCAGACTCCATGTCTGCTGTTTCCACACCCATGCCTACGGTCTATTCTCAACACAGTGGTCAGAGGGCTTCTCTAAACCTCAAACTGATCATGGCACACCTGGGGTCAAACCCCTCCGCAGGCTGCTCTTCTCAGAGTGAACCCCAAGTGAACCCCAAGTCCTTACAATCGGTACAGGGGTGCGTGTCATACAGCCCTCTGCATCTCCCTGCTGACCCAGCTCAGGCCACAACGGCCCCTCCTGGCACTTAGATAGCCGGCCTGGCATGCGGCCAGCTTAGGGCTTCCACTGACCGCTGCAGCCCTTGCTGGAACACTTCCTGGAGACAGCCTCCGGGTTAACCCCCCCATTCCCTCTCAAGTTTCCACTGAAGCATCAACCACATTAGAAGGCTTCTCTAACCACAATATGAAATGGCCAATGCCCACCCGCCTCCAGACCGCTTCCCCTACTCTGTTTTCCTTGATAGGACTTCAGTCCCTGACATACTACACATTTTCTTATTCACATCTCTCCATGCAAGGATAGCTCCAATGAAGACACGGGCTTCTGTGCACTGCTGTGTCTGAGGCTCAGCGTATTGCCTTACAACATACCAGGCACTCATGACACTAAACGGAGTTTCTACAGAAAAGGAATTTTGACCTCTGTACTTTAAAAAGAATGGCATATTTGGAGCTGTTTCTTTTCTACCTTGCCAAACGTGGAGGCAAAGTAAGATTTTTTTTCTATGCCTTGAAGAAGGTACAGACTAACAAGACTATTATGAAAGATGGGAATTTCAAGTTCTTATGACTCACAAGATCCCAAAGTAAAGGACACAGAGAAACAAGCAGAACTCTGCCCTTAGGGAGCTTACATAACAAAAGAAGTTTTCTATTTCTGTTGCTAGTTCATTCACTCAGTCGTGGCAACCCCATGAACCACAGCACACCAGGCCTCCCTGTCCATCACCCACTCCAGGAGTTCACCCAAACCCATGTTCATCGAGTCGGTAATGCCATCCAACCATCTCATCTTCTGTCGTCCCCTTCTCCTCCTGCCCTCAGTCTTTCCTAGCATCAGGGTCTTTTCCAATGAGTCAGCTCTTCACATCAGGTGGCCAAAAGATTGGAGTTTCAGCTTCAAAATCAGTCCTACCAATGAACACCCAGGACTGATCGCCTTTAGGATGGACTGTTTGGATCTCCTTGCAGTCCAAAGGACTCTCAAGAGTCTTCTCCATCACCACAGTTCAAAAGCATCAATTCTTCGGTGCTCAGCTTTCTTTATGATCCAACTCTCACATCCATACATGACCACTGGAAAAACCACAGCCTTGACTAGACGGACCTTTGTTGACAAAATAATGTCTCTGCTTTTTAATATACTGTCTAGATTGGTCATTTCTGTTGTTAGGGTGCATGCTAAGAACACACATAAGAAATGGCGCTGTCTGAAACAATAAAGCCTCCAATTTTTATCAATTCAGAAAAGAGAAGGCCAATGATATCTAAATACACAGATAATCTTTGAGAGTTCTGTTTAAGACACCAATTTTTGTTGCTATGTTTACAAAATAATTTTCTCACAGATCAGTATTTCCCTTACTAATTTTTCTTTGAGAATCACTCTAAAAATAAATACAGAATTTATATTGTTTTTTTTAATGCCAACAGAAACTATTTCTAATGGAAAAGAGAACTTACTGAGAACTAGTTTCATCACAATCTCCTAAAGTTTACATAAGCATTTTCTAAATTCTAATAGAAATTTGGGGGGCTTAATATCTGCTTTTAAGAACATTTTCCTGCTGCTCAACGTTTTCTTTGGCTTCACGGTAGTTTTTTTTTCCTCTGTTGGATACAATAAAAGTATATACTTTTGTTTGAAAAGTATTTATGGTACTTACCTGTGATAAAATTGACGATGTTATTTTCCTTACACTTTTTTCCCCAAATTTTCAAACATGAAAATGTAACTTCTTAATGGTTTTTAAAATATAATTGTTTAAATAAACAAAAGTGCCACAGATACTTATAGGCAACACAGTAGAATGTATTGTGATAAAATAAAGCTTTTTTCCCAGCGGCTTTCATTAAACAAGCAAAGCTTCTATTGCACAAGGACTGACATTTAAGCTGCTTTTAATCACTGCTGGGCATACACACCAAGGAAACCAGAATTGAAAAAGACACGTGTATCCCAGTGTTCATCGCAGCACTGTTTATAACAGCCAGGACATGGAAGCAACCTAGATGTCCATCAGCAGATGAATGGATAAGAAAGCTGTGGTACATATACACAATGGAGTATTACTCAGCCATTAAAAAGAATACATTTGAATCAGTTCTAATGAGGTGGATGAAACTGGAGCCGATAATACAGAGTGATGAAGTAAGCCAGAAAGAAAAACACCAATACAGTATACTAACACATATATATGGAATTTAGAAAGATGGTAATGATAACCCTGTATGCAAGACAGCAAAAGACACAGATGTATAGAACAGTCTTTTGGACTCTGTGGGAGAGGGTGAAGGTGGGATGATTTGGGAGAATGGCACTGAAACATGTATAATATCATATAAGAAATGAATCGCCAGTCTAGGTTCAATGCAGGATACAGGATGCTTGGGGCTGGTGCACTGGGATGACTCAGAGGGATAGTATGGGGAGGGAGATGGGAGGGGGGTTCGGGATTGGGAACACGTGTACACCCGTGGCGGATTCATGTTGATGTGTGGCAGAACCAATACAATAAAGTAAAAAAATAATAATAATAATAAAATAAAAATAAAAACATGGAAAAAATAAAATAATAAAAAAAAAAGATAAAATATTGAAGAGGCATTCATAGGTGTCATGTGCTGTCTTGCAGGAAATAAGTTTCACAACTGGGATTTACCCCAGCCTCTCCCTATTACCACATTCTTCCCGAAGTTGTTTTTTTCCTAAATCGTAGAACCTCTTCCCATACTCAGAACCTTTTTCTTTCCTCAGACCATCCCTCTGATGTCACAAGCAAATCTTCCAGAATGTGGTAACTTCCTCTTCTTTTTGTTTACCTAATAAACTCACACACGACCAGGCTGAAATGCTGCCTTTTCCCACTAGATGTCCCCAGTCAACAAGCAGTCACTGCCTAAAATACAATCAACCAATTTCTCAGGACAGAAATTAAATTCGCAGATATATGAAATCTAGAAAACTGGTACTGATGAACCACGTGCAGGGCAAGAATAGAGACGCAGATGTAGAGAAGGAATGGACAGGGCGGGTGGGAAGGAGAGCGGGGGAGGAGCTGAGAGAGTAGCACTGAGGCACACACACTACCATATCTGAAATAGCTAGCTGGTGGGAAGCTCCCTGCACTGCACAAGGAGCTCAGCTGGGTGCTCTGTGTTTACCTACCGGGGTGGTTGAGGGGAAGGGCGGGGAAGGCTCAAGAGGGAGGGGATATATGTATACCCATAGCTGATTCATGGAGAAGGAAATGGCAACCCACTCCAGTATTCTTGCCTGGAGAATCCCATGGACAGAGGAGCCTGGAGGGCTACAGTCCACGGGGTCGCAAAGAGTCGGACACGACTGGGCAACTAACAACAACATAGCTGATTCATGTCCTTGCGCAGTAGAAACTAACACAACATTGTAAAGCAATCATACTCCAAATTAAAATACATAAAATGGGGGGGGGAACATTTAGGAAAAAATGCACTTTTACCTGTGTTGCTTCAGCCAGGCGTACAGCCTGGAAACAACGGTTTCCCTCATGCAAAAATGTAATAACTATTCTGTATAGAAACGTTAAGACATCGTACTCCCATAGACGGCCCCAGACGCAAAACACAAAATAAAGCTCACGCACTACGGGTTTTGTCAACTGAGCTCCTCTAAAAAAAGAAAAACACCAACTCCGTACTATATTTTCACTCAATTCAAGAGTGGCATATAAAAGAAAATACAGAGTGGCAAACAAATGCAAGCCTGGGTTCCCCACGAAACGGCTGTTCTCCCTGTGAATTCCGCCCCCAGGTCCACGCGCGACCGCGCGCCTTGGTTCTGCGCGACGCCGCGGGGCACTGGTCTTTACCAGGCACGTCTCGCAGCGCAGCGCCCCGCCACCCGCTTCCCAGAGCCCGGCCGCCCGGCACCCACCCTTCTCCAGCGCCTCCCGGTACTTCTCCTCGGCGACGTTGAGGTTGTTCACGTAGGCCGCGTGGTGCTTGCTGTGGTGCAGCTGCATGATCTGCGCGTTGATGTGCGGCTCCAGGGCGCCGTAGTCGTATGGCAGGTCGGGGAGGCTGTGCTTCTGCCGGGAGCCCAGCACGCCCAGGGCCGGCACCAGTCTCCTGCTCGAGCTGCAGAGAGAGCACACCCAGCGCGATTGGGCCCCGCGCGCAGCCACCTTTACCCGCGAGCGCGTCTCCGCAGCCCGGAGAGAGGACCTGAGCGCCGGGGAGGAGGAGGAGGAGGACCGGGGGCGGGGGGGGTGGGGGGGAATGGCCTCCCTCTTGGGACCGTCGGCCAGCCGGCCGTTCAGTCTCCAGCCTGAAATTCAAGCTGCGGTGCAGCGAACCCGGCAGCACCTAGGCGCGCCCGGCCCACCACCTGCCCGCAGGTCGGTGTCCTGGAGCCCGCGGGGCCGGCGCGAGCGGGCCAGTGGGGAGCAGCAGCGCCAAGCCACCGAGGCCCCCGCTGGGGCCGCGACCGGCTGCTGCACCCGCCGTCCGGAGCCTCACCTGCACGCCGCCCGGGACAACA
>SJYA01006180.1:0-21437 GCA_006410615.1 Neotragus moschatus | reverse complement strand
TGTGTTTCTTCCAGTCCAGCGTTTCTCATGATGTACTCTGCATAGAAGTTAAATAAGCAGGGTGACAGTGCACAGCCTTGACGTGCTCTTTTTCCTATCTGGAACCAGTCCGTTTTTCCATGTCCAGTTGTACAACTTAAACTAATACAGTGTTTATGCCAGTAATATCCCAATTCAATTGGGAAAAAACAAGAAAGACTTCAAATCAAAAATCTAACTTTACAATGTGAGGAACTAAGGGAAAAATAAACCCAACCAAAGCTAATAGCAGTAAGATGATAATAAAGGTTCCAGCAGAGATCAATGAAATCACAAATAGAAAAATATAGAGGAAACTAATAAAGTTAAAGGTTGATTCCTTTCAGAGCTTAAAAAACAGGCAATTTTTAGCTAGCTGGACGAACAGAAAAAGAGGGAGGACTCAAATTACAAAAATAAAAGATGAAAATGGAGACATTACTACTGATTCTGTAGGAATAAAAGGGACTATAAGGGAGTGCTATGAACAAATGAACAGCAACAAATTGGATAACCTAGATGCAACGCAAAGATTCCAGAAACTCAAAACCTAGTGAGCCTAAGTCACAAAGAAATAGAGAATCTGAACAGACCTGAGTGAACGCCAGGAGTTGGTGATGGACAGGGAGGCCTGGCGTGCTGCAGTCCATGAGGTTGCAAAGAGTTGGACATGACTGAACAACGGAACTGAACTGAAGGGACTTAAACAATTCCTGTTTTCAAAACTAACTATAAAGCTACAGTGATCAAAATAGTGCAGTGTTAGCACAAAGACAACTTATAGACCAATGCAGTAGGACCGAGAGCCCAGAAACAAACCATCGCTGAGGGTTGTTCAGTCACTGAAAGTGAAAGTGCTAATGGCTCAGTTGTGTCAGACTCTTGGCAACCCCATGAACTGTAGCCCGTCAGGCTCCTCTAGCCATGGGATTCTCCAGGCAAGAATACTGGAGAGGGTTGCCAGTCCTTTCTCCAGGGGATCTTCCCGACCCAGGGATCAAACCTGGGTCTCCTGCATTGCAGGCACATTCTTCAGCATCTGAGCCAGCAGGGAAGCCCCATTCAGTCACTAAGTAATGTCCAGCTCTTTGCAACCCCATGGACTGCAGCACGCCAGTCTTCCCTGTCCTTCCCTATCTCCCAGAACTTGTTCAGACTCATGTTCATTGGGTCGGTGATGCCATCCAACCATCTCATCCTCTGTCCCCTTCTCCTCCTGCCTCCAATCTTTCCCAGCATCAGGGTCTTTTCCAATGAGTTGGCTGTTCACATCAGGTGGCTAAAGTATTGGAGCTTCAGCTTCAGCATCAGTCCTTCCAGTGAATATTCAGGGTTGATTTCTTTTGGAAATAGACTGCTTGGATCTCCTTGCAGTCCAAAGGACTCTCAAGAGTCTTCTCCAGCACCACAATTCAACAACATCAATTCTCTGGCCCTCAGTCATCTTTACGGTCCAACTCTCACATCCGTATACATGGTCAAACACATTTTGATAAGAATGNTGATTTCTTTTGGAAATAGACTGCTTGGATCTCCTTGCAGTCCAAAGGACTCTCAAGAGTCTTCTCCAGCACCACAATTCAACAACATCAATTCTCTGGCCCTCAGTCATCTTTACGGTCCAACTCTCACATCCGTATACATGGTCAAACACATTTTGATAAGAATGTCAAGGCTATTTAAGGGGGAACAGATGATCTGTTCAACAAATGATGTGAGGAATACTGAATATTCACGAGAGAATGACACTGGACTCTTACCTAACACTATACACAAAAACTAACTCAAAATGGATCAGAGCCCTAAACGTGAGCCCTAAACGTAAGGCCTAAACGTAAGACCTAAACGTGAACCCTAAAGCTATAAAACCCTTTGAAGAAATCGTGGTGCAGAAGCTTGACGACGCAGGACGTGGTGGTGAGACGTGACAGGAAGAGCATGGCAGAAAACCAAAAATATTAATAGAAAAACTGGATTTCACCAACATTAAAAAAAATTGTGCACCAAAATATAACATCAACAGAGCAAAAAGGTGACCCACAGAACGGGAGAGAACATTTGCAAATCCCACATGCGATAAAGGGCTAGTACGTAGAACCCCTAAAACTCAACAACAGCAACAAAACGAGCAACCCAGGCTAAGACGTGGACCCAGGAACTGAACAGTGGTTTCTCCAAAGAAGACACCCCAGGGGCCAGTGAGCACATGAGAAGACGCTCAGCCTCACTCACCCCCGGAGGTTTCAGTAGAAACTGCAGTTCGACACCACCTCGTGCCCACTCAGATGGCCTCTGCCACTGAGACAGGGCAGGGAGAAAGTGGAGCACGTGTGCGCTGTGGTGGGGACGTGACACGGTGCAGCTGGTATAGAAACTGGCATGATGGGTCCTCAAAACATTAAAAATAGAATTAACATGTGATGCAGCCATTCCGCTTCTGGGAAAGGGCCGAAGAATGGAAAGCAGGGACTCAAAGAGAGATCTGTACACCCGTGGTCAGGGTGGCATTGTTCACAATCGCTAAAACATGGAAGCCGCCCAAGTGTCCGCTGACAAGTGGATGGAGAAGCAAAACGTGGTCTAAACACAACGGAGCATTATTCAGCCTCTGGAGTGAGGAAACTGTGACTCAGGCTTCCACACAGCGGACCCGAGTGAAAGCAGCCACCCCAGAGACCAGTACGGGCTGATCCCATACACGCGGCGCTGAGACCAAACCATAAAGGGAGGGTGGAGGGTGCCTGCTGGGGGCTGCTGGGCGCTGCTGGGCAGGGAGTTTCAGGTTTACAAGATGGAAAGAGCTCTGGAGATGACGGTGGTGACGGCTGTACGACCGTGTGACTGCACTTAATGCTACAGAAAGTGAAAGCCGCTCAGTCGTGTCCGACTCTTGGCGACCCATGGGATTCTCCAGGCAAGAATACTGGAGTGCGTAGCCTAGTCCTTCTTCAGTGGATCTTCCTGACCCAGGAATTGAACCCGGGTCTCCTGCATTGCAGGTGGGTTCTTTACCAGCTGAGCCACCAGGGAAGCCCTGATAAGCCACAGAGCTGTGCACTTAAAAAGTGGAAGTGTTACCTGCTCAGTTGGGTCTGACTCTTTGCAGCTCCGTGGAACCCACCGGGCTCCTCTGTCCACGAATGCTGGAGTGGGTGGCCATTCTCTTCTCCAGGGGGTCTTCCCGGCCCAGGGATCAAACCCCAGTCCCTCGCATCACCGGCAGATTCTCTGCTGTCTGAGCCTCCTGGGAAGCCGTAAAAAGGACTAAGATGCTGAGTTGCGTCATGTGTATTTTACCACAATAAAAAAAAGTAGAAAAGAAAATCCGGTGGCTTAAAACAACCCTGGGTCATTATCGCACGTGGTTCTGTGGATTCGTGTGGTTCGGTCTCCACATGGGGGCTTCTCTTGTGGTCATGTTCCCAGCAGCAGGAGCTGGAGGCGTCTGCAGGCTCTGGTGGGCCCACACATCCGAGACTGTCAAGTGCTCGCCCGGCACCACGTCTGCATCGGAAGGCTGGGCTCCCCAGAGTCTCCTGACGAAGCGCGCACACAGGGCGCCCCACCTTTCTGGGTGGGTGGGCTGCAAGAGTCTGGTGGAAGCTGTAAGCCTGCACGTCCCAGGACGTCTCTCCTGGCGCCTGCTCGCAGGCACGCAGGTCATGAGGGCAGCTCCAATTGCACGGGGCAGCCTCAGAGAAGGAGCTGTTCGCCGGGACCCGCTCCGCCCCCCAGCCCACATCAGGGTCCAGCCCTCGCCCGGCTGGGCAGTTCTCACACGGGTCGGGTGGGGTCCCACCTCCAGCTCTCGGTGTGTGCTGGCCGCAGGCTTCGCCCCGCTACAGTGACTGGGGGAACAGACTGTTCCTCCAGCCCTGATAAGTGGTTGAGGTTAGAATGAGGAGGGTGTGGCCTGCTTGTGTTTATGCCCAGACAGGTGACACTCTCTTCCCCTTGCCTCAGGCCAGTGCAGCCCACGGAACAGAATGAGAGCCACAGGCGTGATCGACAGCTTTCTAGTCGTCACGTTAAAATGTGGGAAAAGGGATGGACAAAAATAATCTTAATGTTTTATTTAAACTGTGGCGCTGGAGAAGACTCTGGAGAGTCCCTTGGACTGCAAGGAGATCCACCCAGTCCATCCTAAAGGAAATCAGTCCTGAATATTCATTGGAAGGACTGATGCTGAAGCTAAAACTCCAATACTTTGGCCACCTGATGTGAAGAGCTGACTCCTTGGAAAAGACCCTAATGCTGGGAAATATTGAAGGCAGGAGGAGAAGGGGACGACAGAGGATGAGATGGTTGGATGGCATTATTGACTCAAAGGACATGAGTTTGAGTGAACTCCGGGAGCCGGTGATGGACAGGGAGGTCTGGCATGCTGCGGTTATGGGGTTGCAAAGAGTTGGGCATGACTGAGTGACTGAATTGAACACTAAAAATTATTATTTCAGAAGGCAATCAATTTGAAAATTGTGACTAAGATAGTTTACATCTTTTTACTACATCTTCAAAATCAGGCGTGGAGTTTATTTCCCACACATCTCACGTTCAGTTGACAAGCCTAATTGCAGCAACCAGTGAGGCCGGTGGCTGCTATTGTGGACGGTGCAGCTTCCAGGGCAAGGGGTAAAGCTGAGGCTGACCTCGCGCCCCCGGAAACACTACCACGTGAGGAGCGAAACGGAAAGGACGGCAGAGGAGCCGAGAGCAGCCCTGTGCGATCCTGACCTGGAGGCCACTCTGCGTCTGGGCTTTGCAGCATCAAGAGTCAGTCCCTTCCTCGCTGCTTCAGCCGTTGGAGCCGCGTTTTCAGTGCCCCGCCCAGAAGCCCAGCTGTCAGCCAGGCTCACTGGCTGAGCGGGTCACCCCTTTGAGGCGGTCCCGCTGGCTTTTGGGGGCCCTGCTTCTTTCAGAGAAAGGAAAGACTGCAAGTGCAGACCAGGTGAGGGGCTTTGTGAGGCTCTCTGCAAGCGAGGCTGGAGGCTGGAGCTGGGACACCCATGCGCAGCACTTCAGTCTCTGGCCCCGGCCTCTGGGCAGACCTGGGAGACGGCAAGTCGCTCCACCAGGACCCCGCCTCCCTCGCCCTCGTCCTCGCCCTGACCCTGAAAGCTCTCCACGGCTGGCTGCTCGGCACCGTCGGGCGCACACGTTCTATGACGTTCTGACCAGGCTTCTCATTTTACTGTCTCTCTCTTTGTAGACAAGTGCACAGGCGCTTCAGGCAACCATTCCCGGGGCTGACGCTGCCGTCCCCAGGGGGAGGGTGTGGGCAGGAGGCCTCCAGGTCTTTGCGGTCAAGCTCCAGAGGCCTGGGGCGCATGGCCCTGCGGTCCGGACCAATATGCTCCGTGTTTTTCCTGGAAGTGCCGCGCTGAGGGCTCCTGGAGGTGAGATGGGCTTATTTGGTCGAACAGGAGCGCACAGGGCAGCTAGTGAGTCTAGACAGGGCAGGGCAGACCTGACCCGTGACACTGGGGCACAGGGGGTGATGTAAGGGGGCTGGGACGGGGGACAGAGTCAGTCCAGGAGGAAGGGAGACTGCGAGGCCACACCCCAGGATGGGAGGCCCACCTTCCACTGGACTGGACACTTCAGTTCAGTCGCTCGGTTGTGTCTGACTTTGCAACCCCATGGACTGCATGCAGCATGCCAGAATTCTGTGTCCATTACCAACTCCCGGACTCTATTCAAATCCATGTCCATTGAGTTGGAGATGCCATCCAGCCATCTCATCCTCTGTCGTCCCCTTCTCCCGCCTTCAATGTTTCCCAGCATCAGGGTCTTTTCCAGTGAGTTTCTGCATCAGGTGGCCAGAGGACTGGAGCTTCAGCTTCAGCATCAGTCCTTCCAACGAATATTCAGAACTAATCTCCTTTAGGATGGACTGGTTGGATCTCCTTGCAGTTCGAGGGACTCTCAACACCACAGTTCAAAGGCATCAGTTCTTCAGCCCTCAGCATTCTTTATGATCCAACTCTCACATCAGGCTCAATTCAGTGCCCCCGACACTGAGCCCTGCCTTGGGCTCAGCTGGCTTGTGGTAGCCTCTGGTGGCCTGGGTTTTGGGTAGAAGGCGGCTTTCAGCCTCCCTGGCCCTCTCCTGAGGAGGGGGGGCCCAGAGGACTTGCTGCCACCCCCATCACCACCATCCCCACCAGACCAGCCTCCTCACTGGTGGGGCGGGTCTCGTTGGCCCGAACCCTAACCTGGCTAGGGGTCTTCAGCCTCTTCGCTGGCTGGAGGCGGGGCTTACCCCCTGGGGGTGCCGGCCCTCTGTTTCCCCTGCCTCCCTCTGCTGATGGGGACACAGGTGGGGTGGCAGCATTCCCGGACGGGAGGACCCTCCGTGTGCCCCTCGCATCTGCGGGGCTGGCCTGCAGGCAGAGGTGACCAGCAGCCGCCTCTGGCCCCACAGAGCCCTCCTGGGGGTGCCCAGGGTGCCCCTCGCTTGCCTCCCGGTTCGCTCATCCCCCAGGCCGGCCCCCAGCCTCCCGGGACCCTGACCTCCTGGAGCCAGGAGGAGAACGACCACCACTGCGGCGCTGGGCACTGCTCCCAGGTCTCCAAGCCCCAGATGCCTGGGGCCCCAGCAGCAAAACCAGGCCTTGACGAGTGTTCGCAGACCGAGGGTCCGGCGGGGGCGCTGGCATCAGAGCACCTCCAGCCTGGGCAGCCAGGCCGCGGGCCTCCTGTCGCCCAGCCCCTTGGTGGCGCCTGGAAGGAGGGTCTGGGGAGGCCGGCGGCCCGGCAGGGGTGGAAGTAGGAGCCGCCGGGGAGACAGAGGGGCTGTGTCTGTCCCCCATCACTGTCCTCTCCTGTGTCCCTTGACTCCGGGGCTGGACTCACGTCCAGTTCTCAGTAGGGAACCAGGACAGGGACCTGGCTCCCGAGGAGGACACCACCAGCCTGGCTCCTGGAGATGCCTGTGCCATAGGGGCATTGGGAAGGCGAAGCTTAAAACTGGGGCTCAGAGTTGTTATAATAATTGGACATTTGAGCCATGACTGGAGGGGTGGGGTGGGCGCAGGGGCTGGGGCCAGAGGCGCGGGCCGGGGGGAGGGGCCCGGCCGTGGTGGGGGCTCCTACTCTGTCCCACCCTGGGTCCCTGTCACACGGGNGCTGGGGCCAGAGGCGGGGGCCGGGGGGAGGGGCCCGGCCGTGGTGGGGGCTCCTACTCTGTCCCACCCTGGGTCCCTGTCACACGGGCAGTGACGGCTCAGGGGCCCAGCGTGGATCTCAGGGCTCATGGCCCATGGAGGGGTGCAGTGTCAGGACTGGGGGCCTGCCTTTCCTGGGTGGAGCAAAGGACCTTCAGGGAGTTGGACGCCAAAGGCACAGAGGACAGGCCTCCCTGGACCCACCTGCCTTTCTCTATCCAGGCTCCTGCTCTGGTGCTGACTGGGCCCGCCTTCTCTCTGGTGGAGGGTGGGGACCCCTTGCTTTGGTGGGCATCTGGACATGCCCTGCCCTGAAATGCCCAGTGCTTGGAGCCTGAGAGGGGCTGGGTGCTGACCTGGGGTGGGGACCCCCACCCGTCCCGCCAGGCAGGAAGCTCCCTCCTCTTGGGGCTGGCATGCCAAGGGCTTCTCACTCACAAACCAGACCCCACAGTGGGCTGGAGGGGCCACAGCCGGGGGCCTCCCGGGCCAGGTCCCAGGTCCCAGGTCCCTACCCATGTATCACTGGGAGGCCTGGGATGGAGACAGCTGCAGACACTGGCCCAGTGTGGCCCTGGGGCTGGCCTCACCCTGTGGGAACGTCTCCTTCCTCCTGGGGTCAGAGAGCCCTGAAAGGTCACGTTTGCCTGGGAGCGTGGAAAGCGGGCTGGGAGGAGGCCGCCCGGTGTCCCCACCCTGCTCACACAGAGTCCCATTCATCCTGTGCACCCGCCCCGGGAGGGCCATCTGACCACACCAGCCAGCCTCGCTCCCAGCGGGCAGTGACCACAAGGTCCCTTTAAGCAGACACGGCTGGGCAGACCCTCCCCAGCACCCGCAGAGGCCCTGCCTCTGGAATCTGCAGCTGCATGGGCCAGAGGGAAGAAGCCCTGTGGGGATGGCCTGCGCCCAGCCCCTCGCTGTGTCTGACGGCCCTGCATGGAAGCAGCGCTGACCACCCCTGGGAAGGCCAAGCGTCTGAGCCCTGCTCAGGCCCCTGGCAGGGTCTGGCACTTGGTTCAAGGGAGGTGGCACCTACAGCACCCCCCATCCAAGACTGGGCGTCCCAGGTCAAGAGCCGGAAGTGTGGAGCCCAGGCACTGCCTTGCCAGACTCAGTGTCTGAGACCATGGTCAGCACGGAATGTGGCAGCTTCTGGTGGACAGTGTGAGGTCTGAGACAGGGCTTCAGGCCCTCGGAGCTCCCAGTGGCAGGAGTTTTATTAGAGTGAAAAGGTCAGAGGAAGCTTCTGACCTCTGCTCTTACCAAGGCCTTAGGTACTTTCTCAGTTGGTTACTAACAATAGAAAGGTCTTGGCAGAGCCACTCCCACACAGCTTAAGATAACAAGATAGTCAGAAGCTTCCTGTTTAAGAAGGAGGAACATGTCCTCGAGCAGGATACACGGTTGTTATCCAGTCATTAGTAGAGAGCTTAAGGAAGAACACAGCCTTGAGCAAGAGGCATCGTGCTGTGTAATCATTAGCTCTGGGCTTAAAGAGAAAACATCTCGTGTGGCTAAGGTAGAAAAGAATGTTCGTCCCTTTCTCTTCCTTGAGGGCCCTGGACTCCTTATCAACCTACCTAAGAATTAACTCTCTCAAGTGGATGCGGGTGTTTGCTGTGTGGGCCCGGGTCCCAGCACATCAGGGGAGGGAAGGGGGGCCAAGACGGCGTGAGAAATGAGGCAGAGAGGAGCCCTGGTCTGGAGAGCAGCCCCCCCCACCCCTAGTCTGGGTGGCCCTGGTAGGAGCTGGGCTTGCCTGTGATGGGAAGATCTTTGAGCTTCTCCCAGGCATCACCTGAAGCTTCCTTTTTCTCAGCCAATGAACCTCCTCATCTGACTTTAGAATCAGCTCTCGGGCCAGAAGGCCCTGATCCAGCAACACCCACGTGTGTTAGACTAGAGGGGGTCCTGCACACCCTTCCTCCAGTGGCCTCCACCTTCCACCTCCCACTATAGCCCCTGCAGGACCTCCAGGCTGCCTGCAGGGAGGGGCCTGGAGCCTACGCTGGACGGGGACCCCCATGGGGACCAGCCGACTGCATCACGGGCCCATCTGAAGGCCAGGTGGTTTCGGGTCTCCTCAGCAGCCTGAGTCCTGGCCCCCACAACTGACTTTGCGCTTCCTGTCGGGGCCCCGGGAAGCAGGCTGAGCTCGCCCTGTGTCTGGCTGCCCTGGGCAGCCAGCACACAGTGGCATGGGCGGGGCCTTCCCTAACAGTCTGCCCTCTCGCAGCCCTGGGGCTGGAAGAGGCAGGCTGGCCCAGGCCCGAGCTCCCTCTGGAGGCGGCTTTCTGCTCCTGGGGGCCCCAGGAGGCCCCAGGTGTCCCTGGCTTGTGGTCACGCCCCTCCAGTCTCCCCCTCTGCCTCTGCCTCCCCATGGCTTCTTCCCTCCAGGTACTGGAGTCCTGACTTTTCTCTTCCTTCTCAGGTAACGATACTCGTGCGTGAGTTGTTGCTGCTGTTCAGTTGCCAAGTCGCGTCTGACTCTCTGCAGCCCTGTGGACTGCAACACGCCAGGTGTCCACCTCCCAGAGTCCACCCAAACTCATGTCCATCGAGTCGGTGATGCTGTCCAACCATCTCATCCTCTGCCATCCCCTTCTCCTCCTGCCTTCAGTCTTTCCCAGAGGCAGGGTCTCTTCAAATGAGTCAGTTCTTCGCATCAGGTGGCCAAAGTATTAGAGCTTCAGCTTCAGCATCGGTCCTTCCAATATAGATTCAGGACTGATCTCCTTTAGGATGGACTGGTTTGATCCTCTTTCAGCCCAAGGGACTCTCAGAAGTCTTCCCCAGCACCAGATTTGAAAGCATCAGTTCTTCAGCACCCTGCGTTCTTACGGTCCCACTCTTCTTGGTGCTTGAGCTGAGGTCCCGCCTAGTCCAGGAGGATCTTAGCTAAGGAGCCTTATGTTAGCCCTGTCTGTACGGACACACTCCCTTTTTCCAGTGCTGAGGACCCACAGTTCAACCCACTTTAATCACCACCCACGAAAGCAGAGGGCAAGGCCCGAGCTGCCTGCCCCCCCGGGCGGTGTATCCCCAGGTATAAACTGAGTTGGGGTGGGGGCTGGGGACCCCCTCTGACCCCTCTGCTGTAAGCCGCTCCCACCCCCAACCTGCAGACGGAGATGTAGCTGGAGATTTGAGATGGCGCCAGGTGTCCATGGCAGGGCTGGAGGACACAGGGCACTGGGGAGCTCCTGGGAACCACCCTCTGGGTGGGTCCCACATGGGGAGAGACAACGGGAAGTGGGGGTGGCCTGAGCAGGCGGCCACCGGGAGCCAGGAGGGCGGGAGCAGGCCTGGAAACCTCAGGAAACCAGCACCGCATTTGGGACTAAGGAAAAACAGGAGAAAGTGTGTAGCTATCTACACCCTGTAATCTCGGTGACTCAGAACATGGTGAACGAGGCATCACACCCCCGAGGGTGTGATCCCCGCTCTGTTCAGCCCTGGTCCAGGTGTGGGCGGGCCGCAGATGGACGGGCGGTGTTCTTCCAACCTCAGGCCCTCTCTGTCAGCCCTCCTCACACCCGCAGTCAGTCTGCTTGTTCTAAAATAACCAGGGTGGCCCTAAAGGCTCTCCCCGGGGTGACCCCCAAGCCTCCGTGGGGTCAGCAGAGTCCTCGGTGTATCCTGGGCCATGGGTGAGACGCCCCGAGTCACGCTCACCTCTTACGCACCACCTGTAAGATGCTCCAGGTTAAGCGTGGCAGCCTTAACAACGTCACAGAATCTCAGGGGTTCAGACAGCACACTGGCCTGCCTCGTGGGCAGCCCTGGGAGGCTGCGGCTCCTTGGGGACAGGGGGAAGCTGGTCCCGTTCTACCCCTGCGTGCTGGGTGCTGCCTCTGCCTGCGGGGTCTGAGGCTGCTCACGCCTGCCCTGCATACCCTGGGTTGGCTCCGGCTGGATGGCCCTGGTGGGCAGGGCCCTGCTCTCAGAGGGCACACTCTGGACCGTCCATGTGCACTTCCACTCACACCCCCGGGACAGAACAGAGTCACACGCCCACCCCAGCAGCGGTAGGGGTGCCAGGAAAGCCGGTGTTTATTCCGGGCAGCCACGTGCCCACAATGGGTGCTGCTCACTGGGTTGAGGTGAGGAGGAACGTGTCGGGCACAGCCGGTGGTCTCAGCCACACTTGGGCCGCCCTCCCCCAGTCAGAGGAGGCAACGTGAAGGCTGAGGAGGTGACCGTCTCACTGTCGGTCTGTCTTCAAGACAGACCCTCCCGTGGAAGGACTGTACATCCTGGGCTGTCCACTCTGAGGCTGCCGCGTGCCGTCTTTGGCCAACAAACACGAACAGGAGGATCTCGGTCACTTCTGAGAGATGTCCAAGGGCCAGCAGGACCCCTTCCCTCTGCTCTGCGCTACTGGCCGTGCTTCCCATAGAGGCAGCTTGCTGGGCAGCTGCCAAGGAGGGTGACGCAGACCAGCCTCTCCACCAACCATGGTGGGCCCTGATGTGAAGGTCGGGGGCTCTTGGCTGAGCAAGCCGCTGGGGTCTGGGTGTCAGGGACTGCCCAGATCTAACCCAGCCTCTCAATGCTGGTGTAAGTAGTCCACACTATGTGATATTTCTGCGAGTGTGTGTGTGTGTGTGTGTGTGTGTGTGTATATATGTGTGTGTGTGTGTAGACTTGAGAGCATACACTGTAGGCTGTTCAGAATTGTGCTTTTTTTCCCCACTTAACTGATTTCAGAACCTTCCCTGTGTTGTCCAAGTTCTTGAACCATTTTTAGTGACCTGAGGACACTCGAGTGCCCAGATAGGTCCTGTTTTGTCCAATCTGCCCTGTTGATGGACGCAAAGATCGCAACAGAGTGCGTGTCGGTTCACACAATGAGGTGGAGGGTATCTCTGTGTACATGTGCTTGGATTTCTTGTTATTTGTTTACCTTAATTTCTGGAAACAGAATTTCTGGGACAAGGTATGTGAACAACTTAAGTTTCTTTCTACACATTTGCCAACTAGCTGTCTAGAAATACTGCGTTGCTTCTCCCTTTAGTTCTCAAATATTAGTTTATCTCTCACCCTAAGCTCACCAGCACTGTCGTCTCTCAGAATCTTGGCAATGTTGATAGACAAAATGCGCTCTTTTGTTTGTATTCCATTGATTAACATTGAGTTTACGCAGATTTTAGAACTGCCTCTCAGAGATGTTTCTTTTTTGTTCTCTCTCTTGTTTTCTATTAAAGTCCTAGAGTTGCAAAAAGCATCCGCTTTGCTCTGACAGCAGGGCGTTCACACGGTTACGACGTGTTGACGGGCACTTTGAAGCAGGCTCTGGCTTACGAGGCCCGTGCCTTGCTCCCACGAGGGCGGCTTTCCACGCTGAACGCCTGGCTGTTGTCTGTCGGCCGATGACGCCTGCACTCTGGTATGCTGCGTCTGGGAACGCGGCGCTCACCCTGTGTGGTGCCCGCTCGCCGCTGCCTTTCTGCCGGCCCTGCCGTTTCCCCGTGCTGCTGCCTGTGGAGAATCTGGGGGCTCAGGTTTCTTCTTCATCTGCGCTGCGCAGGCGTCTTCGTTTCCCAACCAGGGATGGAACCCCAGGTCCCAGCAGTGAAGGCGCCGTGTCCTAACCGCTGGGCCAGCAGGGAAGTCCCAGCTGGGCTCAGTTCTTCCACAGGCGGCCTTCACTCCAGTCCCCACGGGTTACATTCACTGCTAACCCCGTGTACATCCTAAAACATGGATGAAGCTTAAAAACACTATGCGAACTGAAAAAAAGATATATACAAAGGCTACATACTGTATGTATATTTCCATTTTATTGGAAATGCCCAGAATAGGACAATTTTTAGGAACAGAAATTAGATTAGTGGTAAAGAATCCCCCTGCAATGCAGGAGACCCCAGTTTGATTCCTGGGTTGGGAAGATCCCTTGGAGAGGGGACAGGCTCCCGCTCCAGTGTTCTTGGGCTTCCCTGGTGGCTCAGCTGGCGTATGAACATGTTGCATGAACGAACTCATAGCCACTGGAAAGTACATGTTGAAACAGGATTTTCTAAAATGTGAATTGTATGTCAACACCAATTGAGCAAGCCCACATCTTTGTGTGATTTCCTTTTAAAAAAGGAGCTGAGAACAGTCTCTGAGAGCTCATGCACACGTCATTATTCTCCATTCAAGTCTACTTCTTGACGGATTGACTGATTGCGCTCTATAAAGGCAATCTCCCAGACTCTCCCTGATTGGTGTTTTCCTGGTAAGTGCCTCTTGGATTTTAATAACAATTGGTAGAAAGTATGTATCTCTCAATACAAAGTTGGTGTTTGATTATATAGGGAAAAATCTGCATTACTAGCCTCAAAATGCAATACAATATTTTAAGCAAAACCACGCCTTGAATTACTCTCCATGCAGGTAACTGCCGTTTTCCTGGCAGTTGTGCGTCAGAGCCAGGCTGCGTTCTGGAGGATGTGGTGCTAACATTTCCTTCACAAACAGAACTTGTCACTACACAAGGGTGTCTTGTGTTTCATTCAGTGTTGAGTGGGGATTCAGGGTTGGTATGTAATACATGTGATCGCCTCTTTTGAGATGGTGGAAAACTGTGTCCCAGGTGGCACTCCCAGGTGAAACGGCTGACCTTCAGGACCCCTTGTCGGATGCTGCCTGTGAGACGTCTGTCCTGCGGTGGGTTCAGAAAGACCTTCCTCAGCCCGAGGCAGGGGTTACTCCAGACTCTTTCCAAAGCAGGGTGCGGATGAGCTCCTTGCTGCCGGGTGATCTTTGCTCTTGTTAAGTGACCTACTGCCTCTGAGAGTTTCCAGAAGTTTCCTTCCCTTGTTGTTGTGGATGTTCGCCTGTTACTCTGGGACCCGTGGACAGTGATGCTCAACGTCCCAGGGTTGCCATGACGACGGGCAAGTTGAGGTGCTCGCGGGGCTGCCTGTCTATGCCGCCCGGCCCCTCACTGTCCTTTGCGGTGGGCCCTGCTGTCCCCCAGTCCCGGTCTGGCAGAACTGCCCCCAAGTTGAGTCCAGAGGAGGCTGTGACATCGAGAGGACGGCGGGCTTTCCCTCTGTATTCATCTCTCATGCTCTTTTCTGCAGGTGGAGGGGCCAGGTGACTAGAGCAATACAGGAAGACATGGTGCCCGTCAGGGCCTGGCAGGGCCACTTCAGGGCTTCAGGGAACCCGGCCTACCTGGCTGCATCCTCCCACCTCCCCAGGGGGAACCAGGTCCCTGGGAACAACACTGCTCCAAACGGCCACTCCTGGAAAACTTGCATCTCAGGTACCAGCGCTGGGCCAAGCCTGGGTGTCCAGCTCCTGGGTCCATCAGCCACAGGCCGGGGGTTTGTCCTGTCTGCTTACTCTCACCATAGAACCGGACAACCAATTAGCAGAGCCGTGACGTCACGAGCAGAGGCTTCCCAGGACAGGAAGGACCAAGCGATTTCGATGGAACCAAGAAACCAGTTGAGTGGATTCAGAATGCAAGGAGGCTGTGAAGAGTGGCCATGGGCAGGCGCCGGGCAGCCTGGGGGCTCCTGCAGGGACCCCAGCCGGGGTGGCCCTGCCTCTGGAGGAAAGCTCTAGACTGGATCCATTTCTGTCGTGGCCAGCCACCCACCTTGTGGCCGTTCGCTGTCGTGCCTCAGGAGATGAGTACTCCCAGAGTCAGCATCAGTTCTGTTCTGAAGACAGGGAAGGTGTTAGAAAAACAGGAAGAAAATGTTAAAATGAGGAAAGTCATCATTTTCCTTAAACTTGCTGCTTCGATAGCAGCTCTGCTGCAGAACTTTGCGGACAGTGGGGGGTGATTATTACCTGCCTCGCCCCCTTCTCCCTGCAGGGACGCCCCTCTAACAACTGCAGGGGCAGGTGGGCTTGCCGGAGGTCAAAGACTGTTCTCTTGGCTGATATATGTTGTTTGATTTTCTTTGACAAAGAGCACGAGGTCTTTTCAAACAATAATAAAAAGAAAAAGCCAATCCTTGTTACTTTTAAATGAAAAAAGCAAAATTTAACATTGCCCACCAGCTTGGTTTTCCCTGCTTTTACTGTCAAGCTGATGAAAGTTCCATGACAGGGGGACTGAGTGGTCTTTCCCTTCACCCAAACTCCCAGCCACTCATTTTGCTGAATGTCTGCCCTCTCCTTGCCCCCTTCCCACCTACATTCACGTTTCTAGACTTTCAAGTGTTTCATTTATACCCAAACTGTCGCTTTCATCTCATGAACTAGACACAGAAATGTCCCATCCATCAGAGAATGAAGATGCTTCAGTGTTGCAGAATCCTCCTGGGGTGTGGATTCTCTCCTGCGAGGGGCCCCCGCCCTCTGGCCGCCCCAGTACGCAGCCCCACCCTGCTCTCACCATGGTGTCAGCGGGGGGCTCCATGGTGCCAAACCACAGACCTGCGGGGCCTTTCTTTCCACACCAGCTTTCACTGAAATGCTCTGAAAGTGAGCAGAGATTTCTGCGGGGATGTCAGGTGACTTCAGAGGCGTGGACACAGGCCATGTTCAGAGAGTGTGGCCTGACGTGGCTGCTGTGGCTGCTGCTGTTGGAATAGGGGAGGGGATCAAGGGTGGGGGGTCACTGCCCGACTCCACAGGGTGAGGGGTTTCTGGGAGGCCTTGTGGGGGTCGATCAATCCCCACTCGTGTGCCATGCTGGTACACAGACACGGTGCCACGCTGGTGCACACTGGCCCTGCAGAAATCCTTTTCACCTTTCTGATTCTGTCTCCTCCTGGCTCAGGTGGCCTGTCTCCCAGGCACATCCTGTCTCCACCAGTCTGGGTCCAACTCGGGTGTGGAAAAGTGTGGAAGACAGTGGGGGTGTGCAGGGACCTGCACACCCCATGGATGTGAGCCCCACAGCACCCCACTTGCCCCTCTGCTCCCAGCGCCCAGGGTTTGGGTTACCCCTCGTGGGTCCACTCCTGGCACGTGGCCTGAGCTCTGTCTGATCGTGTCCCCTGCTGGCTCCCGCAGCCCTGGGCCCAGGAGTGGGAGGCTGGGCCTGGGGAGAATTCGTCCTCACTGCCCTGGGCAGTGGGGGCCCCACCAGTCTCCCCGTTGGCATTCACACCGACGAACCTACTGAGATCTCATGTCCAAGAAGGTCCCTCCTCTCCTCCCTTTGTGGAGAGGTCCGTCTGGTTTAAAAACCCATTCCATCATTTCAGCTTGTCTCTGGACCCAGAGGAGCTAAGTGACGCTGGGCCATCTCTGATGGGAGGTCAGGAAAACCCACCCTGCACGCAGGCTCCCCACCTGGCTGATGTGGGAGGCAAGGCCTGAGGGCCTGGGCTCACTCCTGTTCCTGGTGATCACACGGCGGCCTCATGGTCTCCTGTTGAAAGGGCAAGGCTGCGATCCGGCCCCGCTGGTCTGAGGCCCTGCCGGCCGTTCTCCTAGATCAAGGGCGGGCCGTCTTCAGAGGCAGCCTGACTTAAAAACGGAGCACCCTCCGCGCTCCCAGCCCTGCTGCACTGTGAGAAGAGGTCCTCTGGATTGGCAGGACCTCGGGGGCGCATGGCGTCCCGGGCAGCACGGGGCACCCAGCTTGTCACCCTCGCTGGCTGCAGGCAGGGGTCTGGGCTGGTGCCGGGCCTTTTCTTTGCCCTGGGTCTCCCAGGCCCCGGAACAGATGCCTGCTGTCTGCTGGGTGTGACGGATCACGTGGACACGGGGCCCCAGGGCAGCGAGTTTCCGCAGGGCTGGGGAAGGCTCCTTGCAGCTGCTTTCCTGACACCTACTTTTAGCAGATTTCAAAGAAGCAAGAAGCACTGGTGTCTTCGTGCTCCCTCCACGTGGTGTTGGGAGTGGGGAGACACCTCCAGCTGGCTCTCTCTGGCTGGGCGAGAACTCCCCTGTACCCAGCACCTCCTCCCCGCTCCCCGCCACCCCATGTCCCATGAAGCAGGCACACGCCTCCTCCTGGTGGGAGTCTAATCAGAGCACCCCTCCCTCGCCTCGCCGTCCTCCCCAGGGCCCTTGCCCCTTGGCTGTCCTTCCCGGCAGGCTCCCACGCGGCGTGTCTGTGCCTGTACAGATGGCGCATGTGTGTGTGTTGATGTAGGCAGCTTTAGTTCTCATGAACAGTCACCTCTAAGCGCCCACCCACAACTTGCTTCTCTCACTCAGCTGCTCCTGGGAGTCTTCCCGTCTCACACTTCCTTATCAGTGGGCATTTGTGCTGCGGCCGTTTTTCACAATCAGTGACACCCTGTCGTCAGCATTTGTGGACGTGCTTCCTTCAGCGTGTGGGAGAGTCCCTCCCTGGAGAGATGCTTAGCTGTGGGATTTCTGGGACACCCCCGCAGACTTCATCCCCTCCCCACTTCCTACGTGAGCCCTGACTGCAAACACCACATTTGCCAACTGAAGGGCAACGTGAAGAGCTGAGTAGGGACTGGGGCCAAAGTCCTGTCTGATGTCAGTGTGGGGCTCCCCCACCACAAGGGGCTCTGACGGTGCACCCCAGGGTCGGGCACTGGCTGAAATAGAGAATGGTCACAGGGCCTCAGAGACAGCCTGTCCCACAGAAAGGGCTCCACTGAGGGGAACTTTGTAGGGTGTTCTCCTGTGTTAAGGGACCACACCCCAGAGACAGTGCTCCCAATAGGGAGCAGCCCAGCCCCCAGAAGCCCACCGCCAGGTGCTGGCCTCTTCTTAGGTGGAGACCTATGACGGAGGACCTGGACGATGAGCTTCAGGGACCCGGGGCGGGGGGCGGGGTGGGCTCTGCAAAGCAGGGGGCTGGCCAGACTGGGTGACAGCAGCTGGGGAGCAGGGGAGGATGGTCACTTTCCCAAGATCCAGACAGCCCAGAGGGAATGAAAACTCTTGTGGGGAAGTAATTGTCTTTGCATGTTGACACGGTTTTCTTGAGCCCAAGAAAGGGGGTTTTCCACCTCCCAAGGTGACCTGGCAGCTCTGTGGCCCCCTCCCTAACTCCTCCTGTGCCTCAGTTCCTGTGGGCCCCCCTCCTGACTCCCCTCTCCAGACCTTCCCTGTGACTCCTGCCATGGACTCTTCCCTCCCCTTTCCTCAGGCCACAGTCTTTGACTTGGTGGGTGAACAGCCCCAAGTCCATTCCTGCATTCTCCTTATCAATGGCCCGTGCCCTGTCCTGGATGCTGGAAGGAGGCAGAGAGAATGGGCTCTCCAAGACACAGTCCCAGTATGGAGCGGCTGGGGTGGAGGATGCCACCCAGGGCTACAGTAGAGAGAGTCCTCCCAGCAGAGACAGGGAGTCTTCCCAGGTAGCGTGAGTCCTCCCATGTAGAGTGAGTCCTCCCAGGTAGAGTGAATCCTCCCAGATAGAGTGAGTCCTCCTAGGTAGAGTGAGTCCTCCCAGGTAGAGCGAGTCCTCCTAGGTAGACAGTTCTCCTGGCTGGCGAGAGAGTCCTCCCAGATAAAGTGAGTCTTCTCAGGTAGAGTGAGTCCTCCCAGGTAGAGACAGCGAGTCCTCCCAGGTAGACAGAGTCCTCCCGGGTGGAGCGAGTCCTCCCTGGGGAGTGCTCTGCCCACAGTGAACCCGCTCAGGGTCTTCTGAGGGATGCAGGGGGGCGCTCGGTCCCTGTGATGGGGACGTGTCCAGAGCTGCCTAAAACACGCAGACAGCAGCTCCTCTGTGTTCTGGGCCCAGCAGAGGCAGCTGAACATTCCTGAAGTCTGACCACAGCATCCGGCTGCCCCTCCCCGGGTCCATTGCTAACAGCTGGGCCCCACCCCCAGCCAGGAGGGCACAGGCCAGCGCCGGGTTGGGCTGCCAGAAATAGCGCAAGGAGATGCGGCCGGGCCGAGCGGCTCAGGAGCGTCTCCGACAGCCTCGTCTCCCTCGTGGGTCTTCAGGGACGCTCACCGAGTGCAGGGCTCTGGGGTGCTGAGGCCCCTCTCTGCTTCAGCTTGTTCCGTGCGTGGCTCTGCTCTGGGCACGGGGGCGAGGCGAGGACCAGCCTGCAGTCCTGGTTCTTGGGCTCAGGATCTGCTCAGGGAGGAGGACGCGGGAGAGGCCAGGCCCGCGCAGAGTCCAGGGAGGCCCTTGACTCCAGGGCCAGTCCTGTCCTTGTGTGAACCGGCAGAGGACGCCTCCATAAACTCCGGCCGTCTAATTGGCTGCTGAATCGCCTGTTTATTTCTTAATTTCAGTTACTGAACATTTCCGTTCTAGAAACGTTTTAGCTCCATTTGATTCTTTTAAAATACATTCCAGCCACTCATCATCTATTTTCTTGAACGTATCAGTTATTTAAAGTTTCACCTATCTGACAAATATACTCTCCAGGCTGTCTGAGTTTCTCTTTGTAATGCTTGTGTTTTTCTGTTGGTTGCTGTTCAAATGACCTTGTCTTCTGATATCCCTGGTGATTGTTAATTAGATGCCAGATACTGCTTTTTTTTTTTTTTAAGAAGTAGATTTATTTAGAGAGAAACACACTCCACAGACTGAGTGTGGGCCATCTCAGAAAATGAGGGAGGCCCTGCGTTTTTTAAATTACCGAGTTTAATTGAAGTTCTGGATGGTTTTGACTTTGTGCAGACAGGACTTACTTCTGCTTAGGCAGGTACTTGGGCTTACTTCTGGTAAGTTATCCTGATGCTGTGTGGACTGTGGGCTGAAGGGGACTTCTGTCTTTGAGAGGCCTGGTCTGCTTCCTTCTGGGCACTGGGGCTTCTGGACGGCCCTCCAGGGAGCCTGGGCAGGGTCCTCGGCCTGCCCCCTGCAGGTCCTCACAGTGCTGCCCGGCACTAGGGCCTCTGCCCTGGCTCCCGGGCCCCAGAGGTGCTGAATGGGGCCGCGTCTGAATTTGCCTTCTCTCCAGAATCTCCTCCCTGCTGACTTAGCACGTCTCCTCGTGCTTCCAGACAACTGATCGTCTGCTTGTTATCTAGATTTTCTAGCTGTGTCCAGCAGAGTGGTTAGTTTAAGAAATAGCGCAGCTGTCTGAAAGTGGGGACTCCGTCTCACTTTAGGGAGCAGCCAGCGTAAGCACCGCTTCCTTTCTGGACGGTGCTTTATTGGCGTCGCTGTGGTTTTCCCGGGGGCGCTGTTGCTACCCCTAAGCCGTAAAAATGTCCTCCCATGTTCCTTCCCGAAGCCGGTGGACTTTTCCTTCTGTGTTTATCTTTGCTCTTCAGTGTGGCTCTGGGCGGGAACTGGGAGAGTTCAGGAGCGTGGAGAATGAGGACAAGACAGTGTCACTGCCTTTGGCTGTCTCGAGGCCCCGCCATTTCTTAGCCTTTTGTTTTCAAAATGCTAATTCACGTCTACAGTGCTCCCTGGATTGAGCCTTTCTCCTTCCCGGCCTTTTGATGGACCATATAGAGTGCTTGTCATTCTTGCCACTCACCTGTCTGGCTGGAAGGTGTCCAGTCCAGGCCCTGGCTGCTTTTGTTAAATCCTGGGATAAGGGATGAGGAGGAGCCCAGGGTGCTGTGAGCGCTGGTCTGAAATGGGGCTGCTGTTGGCGGGGCTGGACCGAGCAGGTGGGCTCTCAGAACACAGAGTCTGTTCCAACCCAGCCCAGGCTGGGGCATGTCAGCTGCTTCAGGGAGGGGGTTGCGACTCCCAGACCCAAGGAGAGGACAGGCCGAGCACCCAAGGGGAGTCCCCGAGAGCAGGGTCGTTGCCATGTTCAAACGGGGCCCGTGGGCTTGGTTAGGGGCCCCCCTGCACCCTTCCTCTTCCCGAGGACCAGGAGGGCCCCACAGTCCCAGATGGCAGCCAGTACAGGCTGAGGACGGCGGCGCTGAGAGGCAGCGTCAGAGCCGGCAGTTCCGAGGGGCCGGGCTCCTCGAGGCATGTTGGGGGCCCCACATTGTCTCCACTTTCAGGCCGAGAGTGCCGACAGCCAGTCCAGCTTCCCCGCCTCCTGCGTGAGAGCTGCTATAACTGTGACGGCTGGAGTTCCCACGGCGTGGACCTCTAGCCCAGCTCACATGGTGTGAACGGGGGTGACACACAGATGGAGGGGGCAAGCAGTGGCCAACATGGCCAGTGTGTTCCTGCTGCTGGCCTGGAGAGCGTGGCCCAAACCTGCAGCCAGAACCAGGCCTCCAGGAAGCCACCCCTGCCCTCACGGCCACAGCGGGCTGGTCTGGGTCAGAGGAGCAGATGGCTACCCTGTGAGAGCTCAGAGTTAAGCCTGCTTCATAGGCCTGCCCGGCCGAGAGTTCTCTGACCTGGAACCCAGAGCCAGGGTTCCAAACACCACCCGCCCTGCCCGCCCCCCACCCCCACACACAAAGGCCCTGGAGACTCGGAGTGTG
>SJYA01006178.1:14712-29763 GCA_006410615.1 Neotragus moschatus | reverse complement strand
GCCGAGGCGCGGGGGAAGAAACGCCAGGCAGGCGGCGGGGAAGGGAAGAAGCCAGGGAGCGATGGGGCGGGGTCGCGGGGAAGGGGCGGGGCGGGGGAAAGACAAATTAAAATTTTTAAATCGATCAAAGAGGAACACACGCCCAGAAGCTCGGCGGCGCTCGGGATGCCCGGCGCGGATCCCGGGCCCCTGCCCGCTGGGCCGGTGGGTCCCGCGGGCCGTGAGCCGCCCGCCAGCGGGAGCAGAGGCTGCGGGCTGCGACTCGGGGCGCAGGAAGGAGGGGGAGGGCGGCGGAGGGGAGGGCTGTGCGCGCGCGCGGAGCTGGGCGCGAGAGTCTATTTCTGGCTCGGGAGGGGGTGGTGTCTGCAGCCGAGATCCAGGGGCGGAGGGGTGTGGGGATGAGGGATTCGACCCGGTTTTCTCCTCGCTTTCGGGCGCAGAGCGGGCAGGATCTGGGGCACGGGTGGTCTCCTGCAGCGCCCGGGGGGCGGGGGCGGTGGGAAGGTCTGCTGAGAAGGTGGCGGGGGAGAGCAGGTAAAGGGGGCTGAGGCTGGGCGGCTCGGGACTCAGAGGGACGGTAGGCTGAGCTGGCCTGGGGGAGACGCTGGGAGGGGTGGAGAAGCCGTGTCGGGGGNGCGGGGGAGAGCAGGTAAAGGGGGCTGAGGCTGGGCGGCTCGGGACTCAGAGGGACGGTAGGCTGAGCTGGCCTGGGGGAGACGCTGGGAGGGGTGGAGAAGCCGTGTCGGGGGTCGGCTCCCCGCCCCCACGTCTGGGGCGCTCCCGCCCCACCTCCCGTCCTCTGCGAGGCTCAAGGCTGCCCTCCTGAGGTGGGGACGCCTCCGAAGGACGGGGCCGGGGGCGGCTTGGAGAGACTGGTCTCGTGGACTGGGGAGGGACCTCCGGGCGCTGGAGAAGGGGGCTGCTCTTGGTTTCTGGGTCTGACTGCGTGACCTTGTCAAAGTCACTGCTGCCCCTGGATCTCTGGCTTCTCTCCCGGGACTATAGTACTGGCCTCAGAGTTAAAGGGACTGGACCTGGGAAGAGAGCTCCATCAAGCCCAGGGCATCAGGACCGATTGGCCCTGGCCTCTCTCTCGCCTGCCCGAGCAGCGATGGGGGCTGCAAAGCCGATAAAAAGATGTTTTCCTGGCCGCCCCCGCCCGCCTGCAGGGGTGGAGACTGAAGGCTGACGGGGCTGGCCCCAGGGAGAACAGGACATTCCCGGCCCGCAGGAGGCGGCGCGACACTGCCCACCCTCCCTGCCCTCCCCGGTCAGGACCAAGTTGCCTGAGCAAACCGTCCTCAGGCAGGAGAGAGAGGGACGGGAGAAACGGGGGTCCCTGGGAGCCACCTCATCTCCACCCTCCATCTCTGCAGCCCCAGGCACCCCCAGACTCCGAGGCTCCTGCTGCCCCCCCCATCCCCCGCGCCCTACTCGCTCAGCTCAGCTCGAGGCAGGCCTGCCTGTGCTAGGGGCATTTGTGTGCCTGTTTGTCCCCCATCCCCGGCCCCCAGCCGGCTCCTATGCTCAGATGGAGCTTGTCTCCCGGCACCCTGGTGGAGCAGATGGTGGCACTGGCTTGGAGGCCTGAGTCTGGGGCTCCAGGCCTGCTCCCTGCATGGCTCCTGGGTGCTGGCAGGGTCCCGGGGCCTGACCCAGGCACGTAGCGCCTGCAGGTCCAAGGCCTGTGGTGGCATGGACGCGCCGACCACTGAGCACAGACAGCTCAGGCAGAAGGGCATTTGCTGAGAGATACGGACACTTGACTGGGCCTTGGAGAAACAGAGAAGGCAGCAGCGCTGGCCTCGGGAGCTCAGCGTCCAGCAGAACCCACAGAATAGCGAATGCAACTCGGATCCTGTTCCTGGGAAGCAGCACCCAGGCCCAGCGGTGCGTCCTGTGCAGGCAGGCAGAGGTGCGCAGTGCTCTTTCCAGGAGGACCAAGGGGGCTCTGAACCCGGGGGCAGGCCCCCCGTCACCCTGCTGCTGTGGCCCCAAACTCCAGTACATATTTGGGCGGTCCCCCATACGTGTGAGCCGGTGTGGCAGGTGGGAGGACGCATGAAGGAATTCTCGGAAGCTTCCTGGAGTAGAATCAGCGTAAGCAGGGAAGAGTTCAGACCAGGGGGGCAGGGAGCCGGAGGTGGGGGTGCCCAGCAGTGGGCTGGGGGGCAGAGCGGGTGCGAGTTCACTAGATGGCCGTGCAGCAGAGGGCACTGCGCAGACGGGCCTCTGGGCCTGCGCAGAGGAAGAGGCTGGTCGGAAGGTCTTTCCCCCCGGGGCACACGGGAGACACCAGTGCTCAAGCCCAGACCCTCCCAGCTGGAGGATGGGATCCAGGGCCACCGTCCACACCAGAGGTCTGGGTGACAAGCCCGTCCTTCCCCGACACGAGCCACTTTTCCTGAACTCACGACAGCCTCTCAAGCCCCCCGCCTCACCCGGGGGTCTCCAGGCTGCACACACAGCGAGTTCAGTCAGGAGGGGTCTCGCCGTCCCTGAAACAGAAGCTCGAGAGCTGGGACACTGCTACCTGGACTCCGTCTCCTCCGAGGCGGGCGGGGCGGACTGGCTGCCCCGCTGCCCTGCCGGGTTGGTGTTGAGGCCCGTCCCAGCCTGGGTGCCACCGTGGACAGAGGCTCTGTTGCGCTCCAGTTGGCTCAGCCAGCGTCTCTGCACCCTGTCTGCGGGCCCTTCCCCCGCCTGGTCCGGCCCTGCTCCGGCCGCTGCTCTGCCCACGCCCTCCTGGTCTCGGTGGCCCCTGCCCAGGCCTGAGCCCTTCCTCGCAGCCGCCCTCACTCGCTCCCCGGCTCCTGTGTTTCCGCCTGGTCCTAGCCCCTCTCTTTATTCCCGCCTCTCCTCTCAAGGGGCATCATATGCCCTGGACCTCAAGTCTGTTCCCTTCCCTCAATAATCGGCTCCTGAAATCTCACCTTCTTCCAGAAGAGAGTATTTTCCAGAAAGGACACATGAGCCCGCCTCCCCCTCCCTCTGCGTGAAGCACCACCTGTCAGTCTGCGAGTAGGACGACACTCCTGCATTGTCTCCTGGGCCAATTCAGTGCTGAGTCCACGGCTGGCCCTCGTCTGTCCGCCCACCCCCCTTCCCCTGTCCCTCTCTGAAGGGGCCGTGGGGAGGTCCCTTTAAAGCATCATCCTGGGACTCACACTTGCTCCCTCTCTCGCTCTCTCCATTCCTCTCACGGCTCCTGAGTTTCCCACCAGCCTCCACTGCAGTGGGAGCGCTTGCTGCCGTGGCAACAGCCATTCCAGCATCAGTCGATAAAGCCAATACATGCAGAGCGGTCCCTGAAAAGAGGCTCCTGCCTTGTCACGCCCGCCAGCACCCCTCGGGGCCCTCCCTGCCTCTCCCAGCCTCTCCCCACTCGACAGGGTGGGGCTGTGGAGGGGCCACGACGAGGGGCGGTGGGGGAGGCTGAGGCCCAGCTGGGCGGGGAGTGGGTGCGGACGGCATGGTGGCCTGTGGAGGGGACTGGGCCCTGTGCGGGCTACAGAGGGGACGTGGGAAGGAGGCTGATTTGCAATCATGATGGCCCCCATCTCCAGGCCCCCCGACTGCTCACCCTCACCCTTCTCTCTGCCAAGGCACGGCAGTCTCTCCAGTGGGGGTGGGGTCAGCGGGCTGACTGCCTCTGCTGACCGATACCGTAGAGCGATTTGAAGAATGGCGACACAAGCCGGTGGCCAAGGACAGGCACGTGGTGTGACGCTCTGTCCCCCACCAGTGACTGGAAACCACATGCCCTGCCCCTCCATCAGAGAGGGTCTCTGCTGGCAAGGGGGCTAGGATGCCCCTACCCGACTGACCTTGAAGGGTGACCTTGGGCGAAGAGGGACTCAGGTAGGGGAGTGGGCAGGTGAGTGCACACTCGGCTGCTCGAGGGCTGAGGGCTGAGCAGAGAGGCTGTCCTCTCAACTCCTGCGCCCACCGTCGGAACCTGGGGGGCCTGGAGCCCTGCTGGCCCTTGCGGTGAGCTCATCCCCTCCCAACTCCCCGCCTCTGTGGAAAGCCCTGCAGCCACTGAGCCTTTGTCCTTCTGCCCTTGTCTTGGCCGCATCACCACGCCATGACTTTCCCCTTCAGCAGGGACTTTCTGAGCATCCAGAGCACACCCATGGGCAGGCTGCAGGCCGCGTGGGGGGCAGGCGGCACAGCGGAGTCTCGTATGTGGTATATACAGCCCGCCCCTGCCCCTCACGCCCGCCCAGCGCCTCCGAAGCCCGCCCCGACAGGCGCTGGGATGCGCCAGGGACGCACAGATGGACACGTATCCTCCTGAGATGTCCAGTTAGGCAGGAGGGACAGGCGACAGGCAGGAGGCTAGCTACTGAGAAGCGCTGAGGGGAAGGAACGGACTGGGATGGGGAGTGTGAAGCAGCTGAGGGCAGGGTGCGAGCGTGTGGCTGGGTGACCCAGGGAGGCTGTGCTGAGGAAGCACGTTTGAGGAAAGCTCCAAAGAGTGGGCTCAGTCTCTGGGTGTCTGGGGAAGACTTTTCCAGGCAGTGGTTATAGCCTGTTCAAAGGCCCAGGGGCAGGGTGTGCCTGGTGTGTCTGGAGAATCGAGGGATCAGATAGACTTCTGCTGGAGAGAAGGACAGGGTCAAGGTCGGGACGTGACGGAAGCCGCAGTGGTCACCACTCGGCCTTGGCTCAGTGGGGTGGGGACCCCAGCTGTCCTGGGGCAGAGGACCGGCAAAGGCAGCTCCGCTGGGGAGGGTCCCATGGCTTCTGGGCCGGGCTCCTGGCAGACAGCGCTGCGAAAACTGAGGGGAGGGAAGACCATGGCTCGGAGAGGGCGGGTGCCTGGCGGCAGGGAGGAGTGGCCGACTCTCAGTGGGCACGCGCTGGAGCCGTAGGGATTTGCCGCTGGAGCAGAAGTGGGCCTGTGAAACAGAGGGGGCCTAGGCCACTCCGGGGACTGCGGCCTGCATGGTTCTGGGCGCGGGGCTGCAGTGAGTCAAGGTCGGGAAGCCCTTGGGAGAGACGACTAGGCCCTCTGTTCCCCAGCCCTTCCTGCGGCCACGGGCCCTCCCCTGCACACCTCTCCTGACTCCCTACGCGCTTTTCTGCAGCCGATGTGATAATTTCCTGGCATCCCGTCAGCAGGCTTCGTCCACTGATCTGTGATTCCCGAGGATCCACCCTCGGCTGGTCTGCCGACCATGAGCTTTTCCCAGAACCCACCACCGCCCTTCGCGCACAGCGGGCTCTCGGGAATACTTGGAGGATGACGAGCGGCGGAGTGAGCGGGTGCGTGACTCAGAGCAGATGTGTGCGGCTGTCAAGAGCAGTGACCTCTGGTGCCCATGGTGAGAGACAGTGCAGCTGGGTCGGGCGGCAGCCAGGCCCCGGACGGCTCCCAGCCACACCCTCCCTCCAGTCCCTGCAGCCCTGGGCCCCGGGGGCCAGCAGTCCCTCTCCCTGCCCCTGCGGGAAGCTCCCGTCCTTTTAACCTCGGGACGGGTCACAGCTGAGACCTTCTCCTTCCCCATCTCTGCACTGCATACCTCGGGGGCCTCTGGCACAAGTGGGCAAGAAGTCCTCACGTCCCCTGCACCGGGCAGCCCTGCCCTCCAGGGTGGGTGGACTGCTTCCCGCTAGAGGAGAAAAGCAGCCAGTGGACACAGTGATCCAGCGTGGGAGCCCCAGCTGGCTCACACCTCGTGCAGGAAGCCCTCCCAGACTGACCCACTAGCTTCCTCCCAGCCTTAGCTTTCCAGGGCTTGACACATTTCTGTGGACTCTGTGGGGTCCTGGCTCACCCTCTCTGGCCTGGGGGCTCCCTGAACTTTTGGGTTGGAGGTTTGCTCATGGGCTCAAGGTCACAGGTGGGGGCCAGAAGAGAGGTTTGCCGTCCGCCTGTGTTGGAAGATGGGGCCCAGGAAATGGAAGGCCGGGGGGTGGAGCCGGGGCCGTGGTCCCCGTGTGTCTCTGGCCCAGCGTCTCGGGGAGGACTGCTGGAGGGTGGGGTGCCCCTGTTCCTGGTAATGCCCCGTCCTGGGCCGGCACGCCGACGAGGGGGTGAGCCTGCCGCTGTGTGATGTGGGGGCCAGGCCAGGGAGGCCCCAGGGCCCGGGGCTGAGGTGGGAGCCCCCCTGGAGGGCCGGGCTCTCCTGGGCTGGGAAGATACAGGCCCCCACCTCAGGGCTTGGCTGCTCAGGGTGTGCGGACCTCCAAGACGGGGACCGTAGCCGGAGGGCTGCTGACCTGGGAGGGAAGGTGACTTGCGGCTGGGCTGCAGCCTCTGACTCTGTCTCCCGGACGCTCGCCGCGTGTCCTGACCCCGGGCTAGAACACAGGCCCTCCGCTTCTCAGCGGGGGAGCCCGGCGTGCAGAGCTAGACACTGGGCTCCCCTCCTCCTCTGAGCAGACACCTGAGAGCCCCCGCATAAAGCCAGAACCCCATGATGGTGGGCAGAACTGTGCTGCTCTGACTCGGTGACCCGATGACTGCCCAGGGAAGGACTGTCCCTCCCGCCGACCCTGGTTATCAACCACCGCGGAGGGCAGTGCCAACCAACAGGCAGACTCAGAGCTTGGCTCTGATGCTCTCCTGCCCACCCTCTGGTCCAGGCTGAATCCCGCTTGTATCTACCCTTCTTCCCAGTGCCTTCTCGTATATGAATTCAACTCCAGTTCACCCTTCAAGGCCCAGCCTCAGGGCCGCCTCCTCCAGGAAGCCTTCTCTGACTATATCCCACACTGATCTTGAACTTTCCTCTCTACCTGTTATAGTCAGGGGGGCAGGTAGACAGATCCTGCCCAGTCATATCCAAGGCAGAGAGGTCCTTTCCCTCCAGCTAAATTGCAAGCCCTCCACTGCAGACTGTGTGTTGACGTCCCCCCGAATCCATAGACTGGAACTGACCCCAGTGTGGCATGCTTGAAGATAGTGCGCTCGGGAGGTCCCTAGGTCACAAGGGCGGGTCACTTGTGCCTTATAAGTAGAGGCACCAGGGTGCTTGCTTCCTCAGAGCTGTGTGTGGACACAGCATGAAGACGGTGGTCCCCAGGACGAGCGCTCCCACCAGGAACTGAAACGGCCAGCACCCTGACCTTGGACTTCCCAGCCTCCAGACTTGTGAGAAATACACTTCTGCTGTTGAAGCTGCCTGGGCCGACTGCGCCTCTCCTCCGTGGCAGTCAGCAAGGGCCGTGGGTGCCTGTGAGCTGCAGGCCAGGGGTCTCACTGCCACTCAGCACCTGCTATTGCCAGGGACCCTGAGACATGGGGTGGGCATGTCCCATCAACCCCTCCAATCTGGTGCTGTCATGTCTTTGTGTTACAGAGAAACGCTTAACCAGGACCACCCTGCAGGCTGCTGCGGGGTGAGGACCGGAGCACAGGCTGGGCACTCACGTCTGCCCGCCAGTTCTGCTGTTTTGGGGACTTCCTGAACAGCCGCATGTGGTCCCAACAAGTGTGGAGCCCACAGCAGGAAACTCAGGGTCCTGATGGGGTCGGATGGGGGGTCCTGCAGTGGGTATGGGCATCGGGAAGGGGGCCCCACCCCTCCTATGCTTGGGGTCTGCCAGATCCAGGCCGGCAGTCACACTTGGCCTGGCCCACAGACCCCGGCGGGGGGGGCGGGGTGGAGGTCTCCTCCTCCATGCCCAGGACCAAGGGCCCTTCATGGCTCAGCGGCAGGACCTCTGTCCTGGGGTCCTGGTCAATTCTGGGGGGCGTGGCAGCCCTAACCATCCAGGACCCTTGGGGGCTTCCCTACTCTCAAGTGCTGGGGGCCCTGGGTCCTCTTCAGGACTTGCCGCGTGGCCTTAAGAGAACGTCTAACCTTCTCTGCGCTTTGGCTGGTCAGGAAGAGGTCTGCTGGGAGTGGGGACGGGCTTCCAGCTGGAGGGGCAGGAGGAAGCGCCTGATCCAGGACTCAGGCTGAAACTGGACTTGGTGAAGTCAGAGGCTGGCTCCCAGCTGACAGAGACACCAGGGTAAGAAGGCGCTGTCTCCCGCGTGGGCGCGGCTTGTGTTGCCATGGCGACTGTCCCCCCCACACCTGCTGGGATGTCCATTGGATGCTGGGCCCCAGAGGAGCTCCATGAGGCCCAGGTACAGTATCCCAAGACCAGGACCAGCCATCGGTTGTCATAGCAACCGCAGGCTGCAGGGGTGTGGGGTGCGCTGGTGGCAGGAACTCCAGGCAGGAGACCGGGTGGGCGGCGTCTGCTGGCTGTATGCGGTCGTGTGGGTGGAGACCTGCATGTGTGGGTGTGTCCTGTGACCCGTCCAGCGGGGCTGGCTATTCTAAGGCTGCTGACCCACACGCTTAGAGGAGCCTCAAAGGCAGCTTTACTCAGTTCTCGGCTCTTGCGCGGAACCCTGTTACCTCGCTGTGGGCCACGGAACCCAGAACCAGATGAAGGAGACACCAGGCCAAACCCAGGTGGTCTGGCCGGCCTGTGATGACCTCACTGCCAACAGAGCAGAACCTGTTAGTCAGTGCTCACCCACTGGATACAGAAAGTCCATAAACCAGCCGTCAGATGCCCAAGTTTTGTGCTGTGAACACATTCATCTCTCTGGAAGACATATCGTAGGGTCCATCAGCCTCTGAAAGAGGTCACTGATGCCAAAAACACTGAAGCCAGCCCCAACAGAAAGGAGACGCCTCCGCCGACCTGAGGTTCCTGAGGCTCCTGAGGCTCTGGCTGAGTGAACAAGCCCGCCTTTTCCCATCTGGAGGGGCACTCCCTTCCCATGCTTCTCGGGGGACACCCCTGTGCTTTACCAGAGCTTTGTTAGGTTTTAAACGAGGCGTTAAACGTACAGAAGAGGGCAGTGGGGCTCCTTTCTCAATGAATGTTACGGCCTAGGCTGGTTCTCAGCCCTTAACCCTCCTGGTCACTGTGTCCAGGTCCCCTCAACTCTCCAGGGCGTCTCCCAGCTCCTTCTGGGTGGGCTGCAGGCTGTCCTCTCGTGGGGAGTCTCTCGGCGGGGACCCTCATCCTCTCCTCATGGGGGGTGGGGAGCTGTAGGTGGCGGAGGCTCTACGCCCGTCTCTTCCCATTCACTGGTGCCCAGGGAGGGACCGAAGCCTCGCCCATCGTCGGCTGGGAGGGCTCTTTATCCACCTGGCCTCCCCTGAAGCTGGGAAGGGGACCGGCCTGCCTTTGCTGGGGTGCGGGAGGGGCGGGAGGGGCAAAGCCCTGTGAAGCTGAGTCTTCAGGACAACCCCGGAGGTCAGGTCTTTCTGCCAGTCACAGAAGGATGGATGGTGGTGAGGACCTACCAAACAGCCCCACCCCAGCTGGGATTCCTATCTGTCCTCCTGCTTCCTGGAAAACTGTCCCAAGGTTGGACAGAGCGGTCTGGTCTGGAGAGACCACAAGTGACCTGGCCTACCTCCCCTCAGTAAGCACCCTCACCCTTGAGGTCCACCCACAGCCTGCAGAGGAATGAGCACCAGTTATCTGAGGCCAGAGGTCGGATTTCAAAGCCATGCTGGGAGGAGCCGAGTCCAGGACAAGCAGGCACGGAACCCAGGGGCCAGGCTGCAGCCTCCAGGGAGACCATGGCGGGCAGTGAGCACCTTCCCTCCCACCATCCTTCCCCACACTGAAGACGGCTGCTGCTCGAGTTCTCAGGGGGCTTCCCAAACCCAGAGCCCTGCCCTCGCTTGCTGGGATGCTCACACACTCCAGAGCTGGGGCTTCACCACGGGGCCCCCAAGCAGCTCATGTGCAGTTGCACAGGCTGAACACTGCACAAGTCCATGGCCACAGAAGGCCCACAGGGCAACGTTTGTGCCTGTTTCATCCCTGGATGAACCCAAGTGTCTAGAGCAGAGCCTGACTGTACTCAGTGCTGAGTTCACTGAGTAAAAATTGGTTCACTGGTATAACCCTCTGGAGGCAGATGACACAGGGCCCCATGTTCTTGGCCAGAACAGGAAACAGGGAAGCCAGGCCTCGCCTACCCTGTACTCATGGGTGCAAACACCTGAGAACCTCTGACGTCCCTTCAAGAGTGGGAGTGGTCTGGGGGCCCGAGCTGCCTGGCCTCTGCTGATTCTGACCCTCCACTGAAATGGGCTGAACCCCCTGCCTGGACACAAGTCCCATCCCAGAATCCCCAGGTTCCTCCCTCCTCCCAAAGAAACCGAGTCCAGATCCCTCGGGTTTTCCATCCCTCCTCCCTGCCGGCTTCCTCAGTGACCTCGTTGCTCTAGCCTCCCCCTCCCTAACCCTCCCTAAGCCAGGCTACACCTCACTGGCCGTTTCACAGCTGTCCAGCCTCCCGGGGCGCCCAGGACCTGGAACTTCCCCCGCAACCCTGCAGTGAGGTCACGGCTGGGACGGCCTAGAGTGCGACCTCTGAAGGCTGGGCTCCAATCCTGGCTGGACCACCTTGGGATGTCCCCACCTCCTGCCCCGCCACCTGGAAGGGGGGCACCTTAGGAGCATGCCCCCCCCCCCCCAGTCTGCCCCACCAAGCTGAAGCAGCAGGTCAGCAGCTGTGTGTGCTGGGATTCTCAGGGCTTTCCACGGGTGTCGTCACAGAGGCACAGGGAGGCCAGGAACCAGCCCAAGGCTCCGCAGCCAGCAAAGGCAAGGCTGCGATGCCCAGGGGGCCTGGGTCCCCACCTCCATATCCCTCCGGCCCCACGGAAGCCCTGCCCCCAATCACAGCCCACACCGCCTGCCTGGAACATGGGCGGTGCTTCCCGTCGATTGTGTGTGTATCCTCTCTTTACAGATGGCTGGGACACACGCCCGGCCTCAAAGTCCCCAGAGGGTGGGCAGGCGCGAGAGAAGGGGGTTAGCCCACTGCAAACAAAACAGGCGTGGGACACAGAGCCCGCGGCATTCGGGCTGGGCCGGGGCCGGGGGTGGGGTGGGGACTGTCCCACTGGTGGAGCCCGCCGGCGGAGGTGAGCAAAGCCCAGCTGAGCCCAGCGCACGGGGAGGCGGGGCCCAGACTCCAGTCTCTGGCAGCCCTCGCTGTGCGTCCTCAGACAAGCTTTTTGCAGAACCTCTCTGAGCCCCCTGCCTATAGCATAGCAGCAGGCCCAGGGTGAGGCGCACGCCCCGCGCTTACGAGCGACTTTGGGGCAGTGCCTGGTGCCGCACCCTGCACACAGCAGGTGCTCAATAAACAGCGGCTCTCGTCAGCATTTGGTCCTCCCGGTGTCTGGGGAGTTGAGGCAGTGGTCCTGGTCTCAGCTCAGCTACTCGTGAACCACAGATACCACTTTGAGCAGGTTACCCTCCCTCCCTGAGCCTCTCTTCCTGGCAAAAATGAGGCCACATTTGGGTGAGGCTGCCATCTGTTAGGGTAGCCTCACTGTCAGTAAGGGCTTCCCAGGTAGCGCTAGTCCTGAAGAACCTGCCTGCCAATGCAGGAGATATGCGAGTTCGATCCCTGTGTGGGGAAGGTCTCCTGGAGAGGAAATGGCGACCCACTCTAGTATACTTCCCTGGAGAATCCCATGGACAGAGGAGCCTGGCGGGGTACAATCCATGGACTTGCAGAGAGTCGGACACGACAGAAGTGGCTTAGCATGCACACACCGCCTGTCAGCGCTGTGACCCTCGGCGCCTTTGAGCCCAAGGCCTCTGCAGCCCGGAGACCCAGATCTGGCCCGAGGATCCTGAGAGAGTCTGTGGAGGGTGGCATGTGGCTGCCTGGGAGTCCCAAAGCAGTGTCTCAGCCCCTCCTGCCCTGGGAGGAAGCGCCAGATCTGGGGTTTTCTCTTCTAAACCCACAAGGTGTGAACAACTGAGTGTGGCTTAAAGATGGAGTCAGCTCAACAAGAGAGGGAGGAGAAAGGCAAATCAGCCTCAGGGGAGAGGCCGGGGCAGAGGCTCGTGCCCAGTGACACGTGGAGCACGCGAAAGGGTGAGAGCAGAACCTGCCATTCCCTGCCCGCTCAGTACTTGCACACGCAAAAGTGTAAGTAATCACCTGCGCCGATCTTGGGGTGACCCTCCGGGTCCTCTCCCACGTGGCCTCATATGCGGGCACTGGGGACCCCGGCCCTGGCTTCCCAAATTAAGATCCAATGGAGACTCAGGCGATGTCCGCATGACAGCAACCAAGGCGTGTCAGCAGATGGGGCCAGCGCCGGGTCTCCCTGGCACAGCGGGTGGGCGTGTGGAGGGCCGGGGCACTGGCATGGACACCCCCACACTGCCCGGGGCTGACACGGAAGGAGCAGCTGGCGGTGGACCCACTTGGGACAAGCAGAGGCGGCGCCCAGCACCCTGCCTGGGGGCATGTCGTCGTAGAAAGCCTCTCCTTGCTGCACAGGGCGACCCTGACGGTGTGTTGGCTGAAGGAGAGCGGTGACCAGTGAGTGCGGCCCTCCAAACTCCCTTCCCTCCCTCTCATCTCCGTCTCTTCAGGCTCAGAGTCCAGGCCCCCCACAAAGCATAGGCAGGCCCCAAATCTCTCCCCATCCCACCCACCAAAGAGCCGGGGGTGTCCTTGGCCGAGGTGGACACTGGCCAAAAGGCAGAGAGCCTTGCCCGCTGCCCAGGAGGCTTGCGGGAGGTGGGGGGCTCTCTCCTTTGTGAAGGGGCGTCTTTGTGAAGCCCACCTCGTAAAGCTGCCCTGCACCTCGCACCGTGGAGAACCCCGCGTGCCCTCCGCCAGACACGGCAGCTCGAGCTGGTGAGGGGCCTTCTGGCCCAGCAGCCTGGGGCTCCCAGATGTAGCCAGCGAGGGACAGGGCAGCCTGGTGGGCTGCCGGCCATGGGGTCGCACAGAGTCGGACACGACTGAAGCGACTCAGCAGCAGCAACCTCTCCCCACTCCTGGGCTGGCGATGCCTCGCCCTGGCTGTGCGGCACAAGGGCGAGGAGGCCGTTACCCTGGCAGCTCTGATGTAGAGACAGCCTGCGCGGCCTCCTGGTTACCTTGTCCTGCCGCCCACAGGCCTCTGGGGCCAGAGAGCTGGGCTCCTCTAGTCCCCACCGCACTCTGACCCCGTGCCCCCAGAGGGAGCCCCGCCCCAGAGGAAGCTCCGCCCCTGGAGCGAGCCCCGCCCCCAGAGGGAGCGCCCCCCAACCCCAGGAAAGCCCCGCCCCAGAGGGAGCCCCGCCCCTGGAGGGAGCCCCGCCCCAGAGGAAGCTCCGCCCCTGGGGGAGCCCCGCCCCCAAGGGAGCCCTGCCCCAAAGCACTTACCTAGGCTGGAGAGTTTCTCTTCAGCGCTGCCAGTGAGGCTGGAGTAGCCGTCAGAGGCCCAGCTGCCTTGGCGGAGGGGGCCCGGCTCCGGGTCAGCCTGGACCCTGCAGGACAGAGAACGCGGTCACTCACGCTGGCCTCCAGTGTCTCCCCTCGGAGCTCGGGCCTTCCCTTTTGCTGTGCCCCGCCCAGGGCTGGGACCCTCGATGGGCATATAGGCCCCGGGGTGGGCCAGGGGCACCTGAGGGCAGGGGCCCTCCTGACGCCAGTCACCTTTCAGGGTCCCCGGGTCCCTGGACCGTGAGTCACCCCGGGGCAGAGGGGCTCTGAGTAACCCTGGCCTGGGGGCCTGGGTCCTGCCAGGTCCCTGCCCCGAGGCTGCCCTGTGCACCCGCTGGAGGGAGGGCCACGCTCTTAAGTGGAGGCCGCTGACCCCTTCAGAGAGCTCAGGGGTGAGGAGGATGTAGCAGGCAGTAGGGAGGGCCCAGCTGGGTCTCTGTGACCCCCCTGAGGGCGGAGTCAGCGCTGGGCCCGTCCTGGAGGCAGGGAGGAAGGGCGGGTCTCCAAGCACCAGTGCCCAATTGCACACAGGCCTCGGAGCACAACCCCCGGGTACAGTCCTCCCAGGAACAAAGGCTCCGGGAGCTTTTATTATAGGCAATTACCCAGGCTCTCCCAGCCGCCTGCCTGCCCGGCAGTGTCTCCAGCTAAATGGGCCCTCTGGCAGCTTGAGGGGCTGGCGGGTCGTGTGAGCAGGAGGAGAAATTGATGGCTGGCCTGGGCCTTGGGGCGGGGGCTGCCTCCCCCTCCAGGCTTGACCGTTCCCTCCTTTGGGGTGGCCGGAGTGGGTCAGAGACCAGAGGGACCTCCTCTCTCCCCGCCTCACTGGATCCGGGGCCAAGGAGATGCCCTCCAGGCTCAGACCTGCCTGAGAGTCCAGGGCTGTGGGGGCGTTTGCTGGCCAGCAAACTCCTGCAGGCGGCCTGGCCCTCGTGGGTCTGGGTCTGAAGGCCCCGTGCTGGGGACAGGGCAGGCTCAGAGGGAGCAGGGGTCCCACCTTGCTGGGAGCAGCTGGCGCGTACTGCCGGTTGTGAGATGCCTATGAACAATGAGCTTAAACCTGGCCTTTTCTGGAGGAGGCGCAGCATACTGGTGAGAAGGCAGTGGGACATTACTAGGCGAGGGCTGAGTAACAGCACACACACACACACACACATACCACACACCACACATCACATACACCACACACACACACCACACACACCACACATCACACACACACCCCACAGACACCCCCCACACACACACACACCACACACACATCACACACACCACACACACACACACACACACCACACTACCACACATCAAATACACCACAAACACACACCACACATCACACACCACATACACACACACACACACCCCCCACACACATCCCACACACACACATCCCACAAACATCCCCCCACACACATACACCACACACACACACCACACATACATAAACATACACACACCACACATCACACACACCACACACACCACATACACCACATACACACACCACACACACTACATACCACACATCACATGCCGCACACACACACCACATACACCACACACCACACATCACACACACCGCACACACACACCTTACATACCACACACATCATACATCACACACACCACACACACACCAAACACACACACACATACACCCCACACACACACCCCCACACACACACCCTACACACACCCACACACATCACACATACATAAACATATACACACCACACATCACACACACCACACACACGCACACACCACACTACCACACATCAAATACACCACAAACACACACCACACATCACACACCACACACACAC